>PVJI01003602.1:0-121307 GCA_004026765.1 Micronycteris hirsuta
AATCCACCCGTGGTGGTGATGGCTGGTGAGGCGTCTGTGTACCAAGAGAGCTCGCCATTGATTTCACTCCCCGCGTGGGCTGCAGCCCCAGAGTGCGCTCCCGACATGCTCAGGCTTGTGACTGGAAGCCTTCGATTGCCATCTTCATTTAATACAATCTGAACTCTCAGGGTGTAAGAAGAAATTCTTTTAAATGTTAGATGTAACTGGAAATAGCCCCTATTTAATTTTCCTTAAAAAATGACTATGTGTATAAAAATTACAGTGCATGATTTTGAAAGACTCAAAATTTATTTATTAAGTCAGGAGCTCAATTTGCAAGTAAACAAATGGTCAACTGTCATTATGTTTTTAAATAAATGGGCTATCCATGTTACAAGGGCACAGAGCAGATAAATAAACCGTGTCATGTAAAAAATAAAATATTTCTCTTCAATGTTAGATGACAAATAATTATTGCATTTGAATTTAGTATGTACAAGGGTGGAGAGTTAATGTGTGCATTGACAGAAATTCGAAATGACATCACATTACATTTATAAAGTTCTATCTTGTCTGTGAAGTACTTTCAACTTCCTTGTATAGAATGTTTATATTGTAAGAGGACCATTAAACAATAAGAAACGTATCTAATGGCATACAAGTCCACCAGGTCTGCAAATACTGTGGTTTGCCATTTCATTATAACACTGAGGAGATGCCACAGGAACCTAAATCTTGTTTATATCGATTAGCCTAAGGTAAAATCGGTTTTGTTATGGGTCAGTTCTCCTGAAGTCCTGGAACCTATCGACAACATCAAGTGCGTATGTACTTAGTCTTGGACCCAGTGTGAGACCGGGTCAACGCTTTCCCCTGTGGTTCCTTGACTGTAAGTTTACACCGGGAAGTGGGACATGGGACAGATGATCAGATCCCCTGGATCCAATCACAGACACCTGGACCCTGGGGAGTAACTTTCCATCTCTGTCTACCATCTAAGCATGAGGAACAGTCAAGAGAAATTTTCGTTGGTTCATTCTGTCATCTGTCTAGGTTTTTTCCATTTGACTCCATTTCCTTTTGGTTTGCAAGACAAGTAATGCCATCAGAGCACATTTTCTAAAGAGAAGTCTGTGTGATCATTTCAGAGTAACCTACTGACCTTACATGGTAAAAAGACATTAGAGGAAGCAGTGTGAAAACAAGATGATAAAATTCATCAAATCGAACCACACTTTCAGAGATGTTTTCATCGGCTATTCTGCAGCCTCTGTCACTCACTCACCCTTCTTGGTGCTCGGACCCGGTTTTGCCTCCCTGACTTTGTGTGGAGTGCCAAGCAGAACACAGAGGTTTTTAAAAAAGCTGTTTTCATATTGGAAATAAGAAAAGCATGGTCAGTGTTGTCAGATGTCATTAGTTGGCCTGTGAGATGAGGTCTGTGAAGAGAGCATCAGCTTTGACAATTGGAAGATCATTTTCTAGAACAGAATTGGCAGGATGATAAAGGCACCCAATTAGAGGGATGTAAAGGGTAGGCTTTTCTGTCTGAGCAGGAAAGCAGAGAGACTGGGAATGAGGCGATGCGTGAAGGGGAGGCTGGGCCTCTGTTTGCATCTTGCTTTGTCTGTAGATGGGAGTGGCCTGTGGAAACTGTGTGGGGATGAAGCCCATAGTCTTTGAAATATTAGAAATTAAAAAGATTAAGGAAAACCTGCATTGATAGAATATTGCAGAAAAGAGGAAAAGGGCAGAGTGAGCGTGATTTGCCTTGGAGTAGAGAAAGTAAAGCTCTTCCTACAATAGTGAAGAACAGGTAGTGAAGCTGGGTTATGACATATAAAAGTGTCTGTGTGTGAAGACAGGTAGATGAAATTGTTATCCACCAAGACCCTCACTGCCCACTACACAGTAGGAAGAAAGTTCCTTTGAAAAAAAATTATTTATTTATTTATTTTTAGAGAGAGGGGAAGGGAGGGAGACAGAGAGGGAGAAAGCAATGTTTGGTTGCCTCTCACATGGCCCTCACTGGGGACCTGGCCTGCAACCCAGGCATGTGCCCTGACTGGGAATCGAACTGGGACCCTTTGGTTCCCAGCCCACGCTCAATCCACTGAGCTATACCAGCCGGGCTGTTCCTTTGGAATTTTATAATAGCAGTTATAGGAATGAGAGCTCAAAATGACCAACAGCACATCAATGCCTGGTCCAGCATCGTGGAAGCCCAAGGGAAACAGAGACCATACATTTGTAGCAGCAAAAACCCAGATAAACAGCTAAATGTGTCTGCAAGACAGGATATAGACCCTAGAAAGCAGATGGTTGGTTTGACCAAAAAAATGACAATTTTGGAGTACAAATGCCCCCACAAGGTCAACGAAGCAGGAATTTTAGGATGGGAGCAAGAAGGGGCTAAAGTGAGCCATATCAGGGTTAGTCTGGGTAGAAAGGAAATATACACTTTTGTTTTTCAATAGAGTGACTCCAGTGCTTAGAAATGATAAGAAGACTAATAAACAGAAATATGAAAGGACAAAACAACAAGATTGAGATTTAAAGAGGGCATTATTAATAATCATGTCATGACAGCAAGCGTAAACAGGACTGACCAAGAAAAAATTGGTATATATAGAAAATCATAATCGAGGGTATATAGAGCTAGCTGTCGGACTTGTAAAAAATCATGGCATTCTATCTTGAGCCTAGCTTTTAGATGGTTTATGATGAAAGCCAGAGTCGGGATGATAAGGCTGAGCATGGACTATACTACAAATTCTCAGTGGATTTGGGAGAGGGAGGAGGAGTTGGTAGAAAACTGAAAGTAGAGCTGGAGTGTGTATTGCAGGGTGGCAGGAACGTCGAAGAAAGGGTGATGGATTGAAATGGAAAAGTAGAGATGGGGAAGAGATAATACAGATCCAAAGATAATAAGGATTATACAATAATTCTGTGCCTCGTGGTGTACGGAGACTAGGGGCTCGGGCAGCGCCCGTTCAGAAGGAGTGCTGTTTCATCACATGGAAACTGAGAGATGCAACAGCCATTACTTTCAGAAACACTCTACGAGGATGAGCCTCTTCTCTCCCTTCCTAAGAGAAAGCCTGGGGTGAAGAGGAAAACGCGCTTCATCGCACATCGTATTACCACAGTTCACTGTAGCATCTACATTTTTATTGCATCGATGGGGTAGGAGGCTGGAAACTCCGACAGTTTATGCATGCATTCCTATGTGCTGAGAGTTGTCCGCTTGAGAAAGGAGAGACAGAAGTTCTGGCCTTTTAGCACAGTCAATGAAAACACGACCGTTTTCTGGGTTGTTATTGCTATGTTTTTTCAGGATGGGTAATGTTTCAAGTATGGAGGTTATGGTAGCTGGGATATCAACAAGAAGCACTAAACCTTGTTAAATAAAATGAAAGAGTGAAAAAGAATTGCTAACCATATTTTAAAAAAAGTCAAAGTGAAAATAAGATATTTAAATACAATATAGATGGACCTGGTTGTATTGAAAAGTGAATTTCTGCCATCAGGATAAGTCCTTATTAGAAGTCACCATATGTGGCTTCACTAGAAAATCTCCAAAACAATGCTAGTCATTAATCAGAGACTATCATAGTTATAACTCACCATGGCTGATGAACTTCACCATGACAATATCTTTGTTATGAGGACATGTTTCCAGATTTAATTATTAACTCCCAAGGAAGCAATATATAAATGTGCACTTGCAATACTGGTCAGTCAAGGTCATGTACTACTCAGGGTAATACTGCCTGCACTTTAAGGCACAGAGCTGTGACCACAACGATTACTCTCTGTCCTGGTAATTTCTGAAGTGATCCCATTTCAAAATATTTGAGCCTTCTTAACCTGACTCTGGAAGCTGGCACAGGAAGAACTCATCTACATTTTCAGATTCCAACTATATTCCTGGGTAATTGCATATCAGAGACTCAGCCACTATTCATTGAGATTTGGTAGAAGCGATGTGTGGCATAGAAAGAATCAAGTTTATATTCTTGCTCAGGGAAAAAACACATTCCAATGAAACTATTTTTAGACAGCCCATATCTATGAGACCATCTTTGTCCATGATAGAAAAAAATGCAGCAGACGTCCATGAAAACAGCCAGTGGAGGAAAACTCCAGATAGAAAGTAAAGAAGGTGAGATGTAAACTGGATGTGGAATAACAGGGGAAATTTGATTTGCAGACTACAAAGGAAAGAAGTGAGTGTGTGTGTGTGTGTGTGCATGAGAGAGAGAGACAGAGAGAGGGAATCAGAATCATTCAAAAAACAGTAACTTATAAAACATTCACCATACTTGATGAAGTGTGTTCTTTTTGCATAAACAGATTACTGTGAGGCTTGAAATTATAGACTCATCACTCAAAGGAAAACTGAAAAATATATCGCTCCACACTTAATTTATACATGAGGAAGCTCACAAATTTATCTGAGGTGATAAAGACACTTCAATGAGCAGCTATAACAACTCTGTGAATATACTAAAAACCACCAAATTGTGTATGTTAAATGGGTGGGTGAAACGGTACGTGAATTATATTTCAATTAAGCTGTTACCAAAAAAAAAAAAAAGACATAGAATTGGGGATATGGGACTAGAACTTGTCTGGTAAATTCTTAATCAGAGAAAAAAGTAATAATCTCCTAATCAAATCATTATACCAAATAGCAAAGGTTTAAAATACATGAACTTTTCTACTGCCTCAAACCCCAGGATGCCTATTCTTCTCTCAGTTACCACCAAACGCAACTGCTCATATATGCCATTGTGTCTGATCACGGGGTTTGAGGAATTCACCAGCAAAAAAAAGCTCCATTTCATTTGTCATTTTCCCTAAACCACTAACATTCTGATTCGTGGATTTATGAATGATCCGAAGTATCTAAAGATGAGTAACATTGTTTTACAGTTCTTCCTCCTGAAGCTGCTTGGGTAATTACAGTGATCCCGTCTGACTTGTCATCGCAGTCAAACCGTGGGTAGGGAAGGGGTAGGCTCCAGATCCTCAGCTGTCTTGGGGGAAGACGGCCAAACAAAGCTCCTCAGACTCCATGGAAAAAACCCACAGTCACACGGGATTGCCACACATGATCCCCCAGCATAGACCCACTCCTCACTCGGTGGCCGCACAGTTGGTTGAGGGTCAGGGTCTTGAGGATCGGCTCTGGTCAGCTTGTCCTCCAAGAGCTCTGAGGCTTGCAGCTGTAATGCTAGCCTATAAATTTCATACTCCCCCCTCCTCCTTGAGCTCTAAAACTGACATTTCCTCATTCTATATATATATGCACACAAGCGGAAGATTTTACTCACACTATATTGTAATTTTGTGAACTTATTTTCCCTTTATAGTTGATTTCTGGGGAAGAATACACATTCATTCAGCTATTTATTCATTCATTTATCGAACCACATATAACTAACTCTACATGACTTGGTCCCATTCTATGGATGGGCATGTCACTCTACTCCCTATGCCCTGGAAGGGGTCCCTTTTTAAGACCCTCACCTTTCACCTAGTTGCTAGTCTATATTTTTAAGAACCATGGGGAACATTGTAGAACAAGAGGGAGCAACAGTTGCCAGCGGAGTTGGAAAGAAGGACCAACTTTGTAGACCCTCATCTGATAATCAAGGCACTCAGAGAGACTTGGAGCCTTCATTAAATAAGAAAAAAAGAAGAGGAAAAAAATCTCACTAATTTCTATTCCCCTTTGGATATTCATTCTTGCAGTAGGTCAGCTCTGACGCAGATACATTCTTTAAGGAGGCAGATATAAATTAATATACTTTCCAAAGTTGAAGAATGAATGAGAATCACTGCAAATGATTCCCAAGAAGGTTGACATTCCTGGATCAAATACAAATGCAAAAGTTTTTAAACTCTGATTGTATTTCAGAGTGTTCAAAAATAGGCTATCGTAACTAGATAGAAGAACTTTGAATCTTTTAGTTGGCTTTAAGGAGTAAGGAAACATACTCATTCCCTAAAATAAATGTTTTTCAAATGTTTGTCCTTGGGATTTGGAGAGACCTGTGCTAATATTCTATCTTAAGAAAAAACTGTGAAGATTCTCTCTCATTACGTGTTTTGAGAAGGCTACATGCATAAACACCGAGACCACAATGAGAGCCATTGTGGCTTGTTGATGCCTGGGGGTGCCTCCTATCCCTCCGCTGAGCTTTGCACTTGATTTCCAATGGCTTTATTACTTTGTAAGGATTTCATTGGGTTAAAGGAAGCATTGCTTGGTAGAAGTGAATGGCAGAACACAAGACACTCATTCAACTTAGGCCTTCTTACGCTTGATAAGTGGTACCTAGATGTTGATTTCTACCTTTCTTCCACAATTAGATTCAATTTCACAAAGCTAAGCAAGGTAGATGATTTTATTGTAAGAGCATGAATTCAAATTAAACTCAAAACCAAGTGCAGATGATATTCTTAAACGGTAATGAAAAAAATAGGAAAATATAAGAAGGTGCTTGTTACATCTAAAATAAAGTCTCAATCATAGTTCCAAAAATGACTTCCAGAAGGCTTACACAGATGTTCTTCAATGGAATGTCTTGGATCGACTATTATATTTCATATTCAATTTTATGTTTAGTAGGATGGCATTTGCAATTTCTCTATATAACAGTGCACTTATATCTAAATACTTCCAAACAGTGTAGTCAAAATGCTTATTCTAAACATTGAATGAATACATCGGTGGCAACAGGAAGGGACTTTTGGAGGAAAGCTTCGAACAAATAAAAAGCAAAAAACAATGCTGTATCCCGATAAATGCACAAACCAAAGGATATTTATACATGTAATTTACAATAATTATCAGAAATTAATAAATATGGTCTTCAAGAATTATATACATGCAAGGTTTGCCCAGAAAAAATACAACCAGTGTTAATATAATGAGAGTGCTCTGTGTGACATCGATGTGACCTGACAGCCAAGGAGAGCAAACTGGAATGCGCATGTGTGAACAATGACAACTTCACTGTACTAGTCAAAGGGGGAAGTAGACACTGGTGAGTGAGCGTGTGTACTGTGTGGCCATCGCATTCAAAATGACTGAGTGAGTGGAGCAATTAAGCTTGCATTAAGCTTGAACATTCCTCCCTGGAAACTAGATGATTCTGGAGGCCACAGCAATGGGCAGCTGGTGATTGGCAGCTTCATCACTGCAACAGGACTGCTCACACATCACGCCCTGTGCAGAGTGTTTGGAGAAACATCAAATCACCCAACTGACTCAGCCCCCCTACAGCCCAGATGTGGTGCCCTGTGGCTGACTTCTGGCTTTTCCCAAAACTCAAATCACCTTTGAAAGCGAAGAGATTTTAGACCATTGATGAGATTCAGGAAAATATGACGGGGCAGGTGACAGCAATTGGGAGAACTGTGTGAGGTCCCAAGGTGCCTACTTTGAAGGGGACTGAGGCCTCATTGTCCTTTGTACAATGTTCCTTGTATCTTGCATCCTCTCGATAAATATTTCTACTTTGCATAGCATGTGGCTGGATACTTTCTGGGCATACCTCATCTATCTAATGAAGGACAAAAATGCAGGGTTATGCAGGGACTTTGGACACTTTCTGTTTTACTATTCCTCTTTCTTCACTTCAATTCAAAACTAAACTATGAACTATAAAACAAAAAGTAACAAACAAACAAACATAAACTAACCGGCAGACACAGACAGCAGAATGGTGGTTACCAGAGGGGAAAGGGTACAGGTGAGGGTAAAGTGCATAAAGGGGGTCAAGTATATGGTAACAGAAGGGAATTCGAGTTCAGGAGGTGAGCACACAAGAGGATCCAGATGTTGAATTTACATAATGGCGGTAACCAATGTTATCCCAATAAATTAACAAAAAACTGGGCTGTCAGGTGGTAGCTCAAGCTGAACTGGCTATTTGGGGCTGAATAATAGAGATAACTGGAATCCAAAAGAATTCATCCCAAACTCTGAGACAAAAAGTGAAACAGAAAGACCTAAGCAATCCATTTCCATCTCCAGCATAAAATAACCTCAGTCTCCATTGCTGAAGCTACCCACACAATAGACTCAGCACTTAGTGATAACTATGTGCCCTTGTGGCATTCGGGGCTAAGCCTACATCTCCTCTTGTCCGGGACAAGACACACAAGCAACTAGAGCTAACCAGGGGCACAGGTGTATTCTACAGGGACGGAGTACAAAGACTTTAGCAAGGAAAAGAACGAGCCAAAGCTTCATAGACTACAGAGTGTTGGACCTGGGTATGAAATAAAAGTAGTGTTTTGGGAGATGGGATCAGGCAGAATGATAACACCAAGCTATTAGGCCCTTCAGATAAAGGCCGTATTTGAGTGAAGCAGATCGCACAGGACTGGCAGGGTCCGCAGATGTCAACTCATGGGCTCGGTGCGTTAGAAACACTGTGGAGCCGGGCGCAAATTTATGATCTGTAACTTTCTAATTTCTGATGTGGGGCGGGGCCAGTAATCTGCTGCATAGCCAGGATTGAGAGTTAACCCTCTAAGATAGGGGATGGGATAAATAAGGTCACATTGAAAAAGGCAGTTTGTATCAGCTCAAGAAGTCCACTGAATTTGGGTTTTACTGTGTGGAAAGAATATAGGTTCTTGATTACTCTATTCCATGGTTTTTTGACCTTAGGAGAAATATTTGGTAAAGTCAGAATATCTTCACTTAGAAATACATGCAGGATTTTTGACTCGAAGATATTGCGGGTTGGGTCCCAAACCATTGCAATCAAACAAACATCTCAATGAAATGCCATAATCTCCTTGCTGGGGGAGGGGCTTGTCTTCAATTAGCACAAAATGCAACATCTGCGAAGCACAATAAAAGGAGGTATGCCTGTATTTTTAAGATCCATATCCTGAGGAACATTTAAATACCCATTTATAAACTTAGGGATGAAAACTTCTGAGTAGAAGAAGAGAATACAAAGACACACACACACACACACACACACACAAATCAGAAAGTTTGCTATGTTAGCAACAATGGTTATATGACTATCCTAAGAATAATGGTTTTCCGTTTCCCATCTGATAATGAACGACATGGTCGCTCTGGGGATATGGGATGAGCTATCTACCCAGGGACAGGACTCTTGTCTCTATCAGTAACCTGGGCAAATTCAACTCTCTGTGACTCAGTTTCCTCCTATGTTAGAGCACAGTGATAATGCCTAAGGAGTATTAACGGCCTGGCAAGTATCACAAGAAAAATTAAATGAGAGTACTTTCAAATATTCCAATAGTAAAATCCAGTATTGTATGGAAGGCATATTCACTTAAGTGTTTCCAGGGAATATTTTCTGACTCCTTGAGTTTGACGGAAATAATTCCATTTCTAACTCCTTTTCAAAATATATTTTTTGAAAAATACGTGGATGGAGCCAGAGCCCTCCCGGGGCCAGTTGTTCTGCCAGAAGCCAAAATCCCAGGCGCAACTGGCAGCTGATCCCTCCCTCCCATGGCCACAGAGAAGAGGGCACATGCCTAGGGGGGAGAAGTGAGCAGCTCGGCCCTGAAAATCTAATTTACAGTAAAATTAGAACATATGCCCTTGTAAAGCCTCAGCTGCAGAAGAACCTTTCTGGAAAACCTATTTAGGACAAATCCACACATGTTGAAAATATTCCCAAGTTATCAATCTTCCATGGAGGCTCTTATGTAATGTTGGCCATTCCCCACAACTGAGTTTCTCCCCCATCACGTAGGTCCCCCCAGGAGAAAAACCGCCAGTGACTTGCATGTTCCTGATGTATGACTATACATCATAAATCATGTGCAGCAAACTACTGCTTTAAAATGACCTCCCCAAATCTTTTAAGTTCATATTAAGAGAATTAAATCTATCCTCTTGATGTAACTCGGGGTTTTTTCAAAGACACGGGCAGCAGGATTCTACTCTTTCACCTTCTCTCCCATCTGAGGGGAACAGACTACTGTCACTGACAATCAATGAGTATCAGGAGGCCAGAAAAGGCCAAACATTATCCACTCAAATAAAGAATTATATAACAAACTGCAGCCTTGGCATTGGATTTGCTCAATTCGTTCTCATAAAAGCAATGCAAAGTGGTTATTTTTAATCTCCATTTATAGCTGAAGAAATCAAGGCTCATGGAGGTCAAGTAATTTGCTTAAGACGTCACAGTTCATTTTCACCAGTGTCAGAACTATGATACATAGCACCTGGGAGAAGAGGAGGAGGCAAGAAAGAGACCAACAGAAGTCTTTCTTTTCAACTTGCTTTCCTCAAGTTCACAGCAGACATGCAAACTCATTCTACATGGTTCTTCTCCCACAGAGGACCTGCTTTTCCAAGCTAACCCACCCAGGAGACAGCATTTGATTCCCCCAGCAGGTGTCACTGTGATGCACGGAAGAGCATTTACCTACCCCAGAAGGTACACTATTCCTCAGACTCCCACCACATGCAGACATACAGAGCGAGTAGAATTATGTAATGTTATCATTAGAAATTTAGATATTTTCTAACAGAATTTCTCAGTTTACAGTCAGAGAAATTGAGGCACAGAAGTAGGACTTGTCCAAGGTCACATGCCCATAGGTAGTCAGGACTAGGGGATTCCCGAGACCCGCGGCGCGCCACCCCCCACTCCGCTGTGACATGTCTCACTCTCGCTCTAGCTGTAAGGTCCCCCGGTGTCCAGGGTACCTTTATTTAGGGTAAAGACTTCTGCAAGTCTCTTTCTAAGACTGGAAAGAACACATGTAGAAAGAAGCATTTTAAAAATAGAAAAAAGAAGAAAAAAGTTAGGAAAAATAACACTGAGACCTTAAGTTCGACACCTTCTCTGAGACATAGTGTCTCACTTCTAGACGCTAAACATTGTTGCAGCTAGAAAGGACTGAATCGCCTGATCCAATTATTTCCTTTTATAAACTCCTAATTAAACTCCAAATAAAACTCGTATTTTATTTGGATTTCACCAGTTTTTACACTAATATCTCTTTTCTGAGGGTCACACATCGCCCTTAGTTGCCATGCCTCCTTAGTCTCCACTGGTCTGGGGCAGCTTCTTAGGCTTTCTTTTTCATGTCCTTGACAGTTTGGGCGAGTACTGGTCAGGGTTTTGTAGACAGTCCCTCAGATTGGGTTCGTCTGATGTGTTAATCCTTATGGGTTTGGGGAAGAATAGCTCCGAGGTGAAGTTCCCTCTTCATCACATCATATGGGGGGATATGCCATTCACATGGCTTACGACTGGCGGTGTTAGCCTCAATCAGTTGACTAAACTAGTGGCTGCCAGGTATTCCCACTGAGAAGTTAATAACTCTCCCCTTTCCGTACCCTATTGCTTGGATGAGGGTGACTAAGTCCTGCCCACATTTAACATTTTTATGTAACAAAGATCTGTGCCTTCTCCCACCCTGCCCACTCCCCTTTTCCTTAAGGGAATTGCTGTAAAAGGTGAGGTCAGTTATAAGCAAAGACACCTTCTGGAGGTAGAAAAGCTCTCGGGCTGAAATAACACTTGAATGTAGAAAGAACCTATCCTGGACAGGGTGGTGGCGAGCTTGGTCAACAGTGGAAATGTGGGAAAAGAGGGTGCAGTGGGTTAAACTGTGTCCCCCAGAGGGGTGTGTTCAAATCCTAGTCTCTGGTACTTGTGAATGCAAGCTTATTCGGAAACGAGTCTTTGCAGACTTAACTAAGTGATGGCGCGGTCATGCTGGACTAGGGTGGGCCCTGGAGTCACTGATCCGCGTCCTTACAAAGTGAGAGTGGGGCGACACCTTTGTGGCTACGGAGCCAGAGACTGGAGTGACGTGGCCACAAAATAAAGAACGCCAACAATTTCTGGGAGTCACCAGGGTCTTGGAGAAGCAATTCTTTCCTAGAGATCTCAGAGGAAGCGTGAGCTTGAGATGCCCTTATTTCACATTTCTAACTTCGAGAACTGGGACAAAATAAATTTCTGTTTTTTAAGCCGTTTAGTGTTTGGTACTTTGTAAAGCCAGCCCCATGAAACTCACACGAAGAGTAAATAAGTAAATTTCTGTTGGTGGGGTGAGGGTAGGGGGGTGAATCATGGCCAGGGGGGCTAGCAAGGTGATCTCTGAAAAGAAAAAAGTGCCTCAATATCCTTCCCCCTCCCCTCCACCGAAGCCAAGGAATACCTCGTAAGTTCTTCATTCTGAGATCGTGGGCATCACTGCTGTTTTTGTTACAAAGGGGCTTCCCTTCAATGCCAGCCTACAGGAAATGAAGGTGCCAGCTATGCCAACAGAATATTCTGAGGGGCATGGTAATGACGTTTCTCATTCCAGATTAGTAAATCTGTCTGTGCACTTTGCTAATACAAATATTCACTTGAGAGATACACCTGCTTTTGTGCTAGCTCAATCAAGTTTGAGACCTTCCAAAGCTAGCCCCTTCACTTCTCACATACCGTTCACACCAGACCTGTCTGTGTTTTTTAAATTTCTGTAGAAGTGATTTTACTTCCCTCTAACCCTTTCTAGCTGTGTTCTTTATTCATTGAAGTTAGTTCACTATATACATTGATTTATACGTTGCACCTGTTTTGAAAGAGCCTAAGCTTTATGTCTGCCGCATAACTACCAGTGTGACCTCGTGCACGATACCCAGCACCTAAGAGCCTCAGTTTCCCTACTGATAAAACAGGTACAGTAATAATAGCTCTGCTCATCTCGCTTGGTTCTTGTGGGGATTAAGTGGACTATTGTATATGGAATCCTGTTAAAAATCAAAAGAGAAAAATGTGTTTTTAGGATTGTTCTTATAATTATTCACCTTAATTTTCCAATCTCCAGAATTCCTCTCTGCAATGCTGTCCATCTCCTCATGAAGTAGAACAGTTGGTGCAAGATCCCAGCATCCTCACATGCGTAAAGCACACTCTTCCATCATAACCCAACTCGAACGTCACCTCCGCCATGAAGCTGTTCCTGCTCCCTCAGTCCCCTTCCTGCTGCCTCATTTGGGGGTACTTAGACACATGTGTAATGCTCCGCACTTGGCTGTTCAGTCCTTGTGGACAGGAACCAAATCTTATCTCTATTTCCCCACAGCACTCCAAGACTTTCACGTGGCATCCTCAGATCTGTGGACTGACTCAAAGCAACACGTACCAGCTCACGTATCTTAGCTTGGTACCAGAGCATGGCTTGGCCCAGCACTTCCAGCCCCGGGGTCTCTCACAAGGCTGCCGTCGAAGTGTCAGCTGGGGCTGTAGTTATGTGAACACCTGACTATGATAGAAGATCTGTTTCCAAGCTGACTCACGTGGCTGTTGGCAGGAAAACTCAGTTTCTTTCCATATGAGCCTATCTGTAAGGCTGCTCACAGCGGGGCATCTGGAGTCCCTCAGAAAGTGAGTCCCTCAGACTGTGTGTGTGTGAGACCATACTGCTTTTTATGAACTAATCTCCAAGTCACACAATCATTTTCTGGGTTACTTTATTCATTAGAAGCGAGTTGTGAGGCCCAGCCCAAGCACAACAGGAAGGAATTATACAAGGGTGTGAACACCAGGAGGCAGGGAGGTAGTCTTCTAGAAGGCTGGCTACCACCATGACAGACTGACAATAGATTTATTGTGTTTATCTTTAATTTGCGTTCCACTCAGGGCTTTTGTTCTTTTCCAGTCAACATATACTTGACTTCACTTTTGTTGAAGTGTGCTCAGGAATGCAAATGCAAACCAGTCATTAACCCTAAATTGACTCAGAGACGGGAAGCAAAATGAATTATCCAATCGCTGTTCTTTCTACCCTCACCTCCATTTATTTTATATGCATGTGATTGATGGACTTTTACCCAAAATTAACAGACTGCTTTCAGCAAAGAGATACCAATAAAATCATCAATATATGTTAACTAAAATAAGATAGCAATTTGCTTTTATAGCCTCTAATTTATATTTTCCAATTCCTACTAGCTCAAATCCAGGCTCCTCTGCCTGCTTACAGTGAAGAGCCACATTGAATTTATTGAGACCCTAGAACAAGCCAGGCACTGTGCTTGAGATGGAAGTTGAGAAAGAGGCACAACACCCCTGTCTTACCCAGTTCCAGCAAACAACACACACCACATTCTCTCGCATCTGATCCATCAGTTTACCCAACTGCACTCGCTGCTGCACAGCACAAGCCCAGGACTCACTATTGCCTAGGAATGCCTCTGTGCTTCTCCATGATCTCAGAGCTTCTCCACATTTTTGAAGGCTGCCCAACATGGAATGTCTTTCATAAAATTTTCTGTGAACCTTTGCTTTCAATACACTTCTGCTTCCTTATATTTCTATAAAAAGTAGCCCTTAATTATGAATTTACTTTTTTTTTCAAATTGCTCCAAGTTATTTAGTCACATTACTGCAAGAGATGGCAATTTTTTTAAGGCTCAGTCCCCTCCCCGATGCTTAGAAGGTACTCAATAAATGCTTGCCAATTGGTGGCTAATAAAACTAAAGTGTTTGCTTCAATGTTCTTGGCCAAAACTCTGAGCATCGGAATTTGAACTAATAAGACTAGCTTCTGAATTAATATTCTAGATGCCTTAGGCTGAGTCTAATTTGAATTAAAATTTACATAAATTATTTTAATCAAAATAAATGCACAGTGCCTTAATCTCGTCTGTACTTAGGACTTATTGGAGAGATTATTAAGTTACTATTGTTTAGTGTGGGAGTTTAGGAATTGGAATGTTATATATTCCATATTTTTTCATAACTATGCAAAACAGCTACTTTTATTTACAGCATTCTTTAGATAGACTATTTAGAAGACTACAGTCTAGGAAAGAATTTTGGCTTTGAGTCACACAGACCTGGTTAAGTCAGATTCTAACATTACTATCTGACAAGTTGTGATCACTGTGAGCTTCCACTTTTCCATCCATATGACAAGAATATTAATACGTGCTTTTCAGAGTTATTGGGAAGACGGCAATGATGTGCCTAAGTCACGTGGCCCAGGACCTGGCCAGCATTAGCTGTGTCTATACCACTTCTACTCATTTCATGAATATTTCTTTAAGACACTGCAACTATATTGGCCCAAGGAAGAAAATTTACTGTTAATCAACCGGTACACCAAAATAAACAAATAGAAATCATCACCAACATTTTCCAAAATTTCCTTCCTAGACAAAGTTTCCATGGGTAACCCAATCTGACAGTGTGCTCAGGGGAACCATGGACAAGTTAGACCCGTGGTTTCCTCAGATTTCAGCAGATCATGAAACAGCCTTGAGTCACGGACACTTACAAAGCAGAGAAGCCAAAAAAAAAAACATAGGCAAAGACACCCGAGGAGCCATGAAAATGAAAGCGCTGTTCTCTGCTGTTTTTTTGTTTGTTTGTTTATTGTTTTTCTTTAACTGCAGTGATTCATTGTCTTTCTGTCTTCACTGAACAGTCATGTTTGTACTGCAGACCTCGGTGCCCTGCGCACAGTGCCTGTGGGCTCTCGATTTCCAAAGCCGTTTACATTCTAGACACCGCTGCCAACTCCCATGAAACACTTTAGTAATAATATTTGGCTTCAAATTTTAGAACTATTTTTTGCTTTGAGAATTAGTATTGAGAAATAATCTCAGGATGTGCTTCTAACTTGTGTGTGTGTGTGTATTTTTCCCCAAAACTTATTTGTAAAAATATCCACATATTAAAAAAAAACTATTTACCTAATATCCTGAGAGACATTCAAGCTCTCTCCATATTGCTTGAGCAATTCAGACTGAAGCATATTTTAAAATCAATTTTTAGAAAATATTTAAAGAGCAAAGTTGCTAGGCTAAGGGTCATCAGACGTGAGTCCCAACTTGGATTAATTGCAGTCTGTGGCTAAGACAAGTGGAAGGCGACAGTGTTCAAGATGATAAGTAAACCGCCACTGGAAGGAATCTTGAGAGAAAATTACACAGAGGGACAAGATGATTCATATTCTGAGCATGACAAGAATAATGTTGAGTCAGATTCCACATATTAGTCCAAACACTCATGCTCCTAATGGGAAATTATAGGGAAGAACTGGAAGATTGGCAAAAATATGATCAAGGAACGTTCTCAGTGAGGAAGATTAGCGCTAGGACCTCAGCACCAAACAGTGGTTGATTTATTTTCAATCCTCTTACATTGGCTTCCGGTAGACTCATAACATTCTTAAAATGATGTGTAAAGAAGCTCATGGATCCTATTGAACTTATTCATTCAACTCTTGCACAGTTGATAGGAAATAAGAAATGCCGCCCTGTGGTGATAATTTGCTGATCTAATGGGGCTCTAGATCTCCTAGATTCTGAGAGGATTCTCTTCAGGGATCTTAACTGGGTATTTCTGGGGTTCAAACACTGTTTTGGAAATGGGCGCTGACAAAGCAGAGGTAACATTACCTCCATTCTAAACACATATTTGGGAAAATTCACTCCTCCTCTGTGTCTCCTTTATGCTCACACAGAGCCCTTCACCTCTGACATTTCTGGTCACAAACGTGAGTGGGTCAACAATAAAGAAAAAATGTGTGCAGGTCTACAGTTTAACTCAATTCTACCATTGCCTACCTGGACAGAGTGTCAGATCCCACAGGTGACAGGCTCGGTCCCACAACACTGACCCTGACCCCCCCACCACACTCTTCAGACACCAATGACAAGTCCCGGTCGCTACCTGTGTTTCTGACTGACTGGCTATAGATCATAGATTCCCATGACCAGATTCCTCGGGTTTGGTTAACTTGCTAGAGTGGCTCATAGAACTCAGGAGAATAGTTTACTTAACTAGATGGCCAGTTTTTTAGGAAAAGATATAACTCTGGAATAGCCAGAGGGAAGAAATACACAGGGAAAGGTATGGAAAAAGTGGTACACAGTGTCCACACCCTCTCTGACCACACAGCTCCATGTAGTCACCAACTTGGGAAGCTCTCTGCACCCCCTACATTTGGGATATTTATGCGAGCTTCATTATATGGACATGAGGGATCATAAGCTCCATTTCCAGCCCCTCTCCTGTCTCTGGAGAATGGTGTGGTGGGGGGAGGGGCTGCAAATTCCAAGCTTCCAATCACGGCTTGGTCGTTCTAGGGACAAGCCCTCAGCCAAAAGTCCACCAAAAGACAGAAAAGATATAAATCAATCAAGCAAGAAAAATACAAAAGCTCTGCAGAAAATTAACGTAAGGTGTTATGATAGAAGCTTACTTGGGACCAGCAAAGGCCTCTGTCTCTGAGGCTCTGGGAGAAGGAGTTGTCGGGCAGAGGAAACAGACAATACAAAGGCCCTAGTGCAAGAACACCTCCCAGGTGTTCAGAGACGGACATCCCAACCAGAACGATCTGGCTGGGGAACAACAAAAATGGGGCGAGGAGAACAAGATGAGCTAGAGAGGTAAGCCTGGATAGATCATACTGAGCTTAAATGACAGTTTAAGAAGTTTGGATTTCATTCCCAGTTTATCATAGGAAAGGGACCAATATAACTTATGTTTCTAAAGATCAGTGTGAATAGATTATAAGGGAAAGATGGAGTCAAAGACATCATCTCGGGATATTTCAGTAGTCCAGGGGGGAGATGACAGCGGAGTTGAGAAGGTGGTGGTAGAAATCAGAGGTGGGAACAGGTGCAGTGTAGGTTTTGGATGTCGGCCTTCTAGGACTTGCTGATATGTGGGGCGGGGAGATGAAGAGAAGAGAGGAACTAGGGTGGCTCCTATTATTTGTTTTATTTGAGCCACTAGGAGATAGTGGTGTCTGTTTACAGATATGAGTAAGACTCAGAAAGATCAAATTTGAGAGGGAAAGTCAAGTGTTTCCTATTTTGGTTAAACAAAATCTGATATACTTTTAAAACCGGTATATGCTAATTAGTTAGCTGATATCCATAGGTCGAAAGATTGCTTCAGAACTAGAGAGAAGAGCTGTTAAGAGTATCTCAAGGGGATGGGAAAAAGGCTCATTTCAGACTTGGAGGTGAAAGTGACTGTCACCCCACTCACTGCAACCCATGCCATACTTCTGCTGACACTGTCCTTTGAAAAATTATCAAAGAATGGAACTAATAGGTCAGGGTACAAATACCGACAGCAAATGTTTATTGGAAGGCAAGAAAGTCTTGATCCTTATGCAGAGATGGGGGTGGGGGAGAGAGAGAGAGAGAACAAAGGGAGGCAAGGTAAAAAATTTAAGCATGCTGCTGAAAGACACCTGCCCATTTCATTGTATCACTTTTTTGAAGATATGGTCATATTCAATTTTATTGTATCAGAACATACAAATGGTATGAAGTCTTAAACTGAATTAAATAAGGAAGTGTTGGAACAAAATTTCTCTTTAGAACATAAGTAAATTCACATCTACATAGCATTAAAAACATAACTGGAATCACACATCTCCCTACTCGTACTTTGAGGAACAGATTAGTACTGAATGTTGACTGTTAGTAATAGTAGCTGTAAATGCTAGGAAAACAGATTTAGAATTTTTGAAGTCAATATTCACTTTACACAGAAACACACTAAATTAACTGAGATTATGATCTGTGTCATTAGTAGTTGAAGTAGATTATAACCACCTGCACAACCGAAGGCCTTTTCAAAGTTCTTCTTATTTTCTCTCTATGTTAAGCCTGTTGGAAACTATGTAAACAGCAAGCCCTGCTCACCCGCCTCATGTCTTCACCCCTAGCTGCAGCTGCCACCAGCCAGATGGATGAGTTTGCCCAATTATTATAAGGGGCAGTCGGAACACCCATCCTGACTGATGTTATGAAAAATGTTAGAGACTTTTGAATCTGATCCTGGCATGACACGAGGGAAACTTCCCAAATACAAAACTGTAGAGAGCTGTACAATCACCGCACAAAGGGGCTGATGTACTGCACATTGAATTCAGGCAATGATTACATATAATTGTATCATTACCATCATTACCTAGAGTGAGATTAATGGAAGCAACTATTCAGAAAAACAAGAAAGAAATTAGCTTTGAAGTAGCATAATGAAAGATTTTAATTGTGGGAAGAATCTAGTCACATTTTAAAATTACTGGTTGTGATTCCACCAAACTCACTAACCCCACATTTTACTCACTGCTTCAATGCATGTGCTTTATTTCATTTGACCACACAATGATTAACAAAGGTCAGATATCCCCAGAACACTGCACTCACTGCAAAGCTGAAGAACCAACCTGTCCAAAATGTTTATTTGAATTGAATAGGCAGAGGGAGTTAGAAGAACGTCTATTGACAAAACAACGAAATCAAATAGGATTTTATTTTTTTATTTCTTTACTTTTGAGTGCCTATAAAATCAACACATCAATGGTATCACAAAATACCATTAGATGCAAAACAACAGGGCACCGGTGAGAACTGTATAGGTTTCTATCAAGCTAACCATTGGAGATTCTTAACATCTAAGTCAACGGTCCAATTATATTCAAGTGCATTCCTATAATACACACATAAGAAATCCATTGGTTGTGTTTCTCACCCAAGTTTGTGTGCATTTTACAACCATCAATATTCATTAGGCAAAGACCCTTGCTAGTTCCTGACTCAGAGTAGGAAAACGTTTTGAATCTCCGTTTCTATGAAGGGTGGTACCGCAGGGGGATTCTAAACGGGAGGGGCCTTGGCATTTGAGACACACCGCCCCCCCCTCCTGTCACTAAGGTACTTCTGAGACGCTGAAGTGGAACTCTTAGAGGGTTAGGAACAGGCTCAGCAGCCTGGTACCTGGGGATGGATCCTAAAACTTAGCTCCATACCGAAACTTAGATTTGAACATGGGCCATGGTTTAGAAATTGTTGCGATATGGACATTTTATCTGTTGACATCAATTAATATGTTAATCAATATCAAGTCATATGCATATGTTATCTAAATTGCACTCAATTACAAGATTCATCACTGCAGGAATTTTTTGTTGTTGTCCTGATCACTTTTGTGTCACCAGTAACTGGTCTAAAGAGGGAATGTCACTTTGGTGTGATGTTCCTATTTACTTATATCTAAATCAGTCATCTGTTCTTCTATTCAAGTAAAACACATCGAAGTCTCACGTGAGCTGGATGGATTCGGAAGTGCCTTGGTGAGTAAATTGGGTGATGTTAGGCAGTCCATAAACCGCCACAAATGGAGCCCCATTAGCAAATTGCCCTTCTCTATTTGTGCAGTTAGTAATGGCAGGTTTGGAGTGGTTTTCACAAAGTTAAATGCTTTTAGTGGAAATTAGTAGATTCTCAAACCTTCTAACATAAACCAAATTGAAAACATTTATTAACTCTCTAAATTAAAGTGAGACAAAATTAGGCTTGAAATATTTAAAGCATCGTAATTACAGGGTCTTCTTAGAAGGGAAGGGACACTATTTAAAAACTGTGAAAGTTAAATTTTCACGTTAGAAGTGACAAAAAAGAGAGACACTTAACCCCCCTTTCTGCAGTGAATGGAATGGTTTCCTCATATTGTCCACTCCTCAGAGGGCTGGACACATTCACTGAGGAGAAGACCTGAGTCTCACTCAACCCAGTAGTGAGTCCACCGTTCAGCCAGCAGAAACTTCTCAATAATGCATATGCTAACGAAGGGGACTAATTGGAAAGTCCTCCTGTATTCAGAGGAAATAAAGCATGGCTTATCTATAAATAAATAAATAAATAAATAAATAAATAAATAAATAAATACCAGATAGACAGACAGATAGCAAGATAGCAATTTTTCCACATCTAAAACTTTTTGCCTAGTGTGATTGCAAGGAGAAGAAAGAAGTACACTAGCATCAGTCGAAGAGGTGGGTGTTCTTAAGATACTTTTGTGTTCGCAACTGATGCATCATCTCCCTGGTGTCCTGGAAATTAACCAGCAGATTTGGATTCTGAAACCATTTAATGTATAAACATAAGTTCTCTGGATTCAGGCAGCAAGGGCTGATGGGTAGAGGTGCGAGGCTATTGGAAAGAAAATGGCTTTAAGGCCAAACTGATGTGGGATTGACAAATTCTGCCCCTTTCTTCCTCGGAGCTTAGGAAACACCATTTAACTTTCTAGACCTCAGTATCCTGCATTGTCAAATGGGGCTAATAGAACATCTAAATCATAATGTTGAGTAGAAATTAAATGAGATTGTACAGGTTCAGGGGATAATATGAAGCCTGATACAGAGTAAGCACTTAGTAAATGTTAATTCCCACCCCCCTGCCCGACACGGGAGGATTTCAGGCACTGTAGTTGGGTCAAGTACAAATTAGCCAGCAATTTTTTGCTCTGTGTCTTAACTATCCATGGAATTCATCTAACAGTGCTCTCCTTCAGGTTATGTATACTAGGGCTATAGAATGTATCTGGAAGATTTAGATTTATGATAGAATAAACATGGTAGATTTAGGAAGGGCAGTGTACTAACTAAAAATATTTTTTTTCTTTTAGGAATACATATCAAAGATAGGGAATATAAGATCAGCCACCCATGCCATAAAATCAGGGAAAGCAGCTACCTAAGTGACTTTATTTGCAAGTCCACTCGTTCATTTCATTCATTCAACATTTATTAAGTTCTTACTAT
Organism: Micronycteris hirsuta; assembly: GCA_004026765.1. NCBI lineage: Eukaryota > Metazoa > Chordata > Mammalia > Chiroptera > Phyllostomidae > Micronycteris > Micronycteris hirsuta. Next base: position 21,589 of record PVJI01003602.1, read on the forward strand.
GTGCAAAGCTCTGTGTTGGTCCATGGGGATAATGTGAGTACAATACCTATGTCCTTTTCTTGAAGGAGCAAAGAGTTTAATGATGGAGAAAGGTAGAAATCTCTATTAAAGTATTAAATAGCGCTGTTCAATATATAATTTAAAACTAAGACAAGCTCTCCAAAGGAGAGGAGCAAGGAGCTGAGAGGACTTATGATAAAAGAATCGCACTTGGATAAAGTCCAGGAAGGCTTTCCTGCATAGCAGTGGTTTGCCTTGATGGATGAGTGGGAATTAAGTGGGAACCCTGGAAAAGGCCATTCACCTTCTCTCCCTGGGAATCCCCTCATCCTTCGAGACAGAGTATCTTGAAGTCCCTTGAATTCCCCAAGCCTAGTTGGTTGCTTCCTATTTGTCTTCCCCAAATACTCTCCTTACACTTTACTAGGAGGTTTCCCGCAATGTAGTTAATTATATGTGTACATCTCTCCTCACATGCATCGTGGGGCCAGAAGGCCGTCTCCTTTTTCAGTGCTCAGCATCCAGGCACAGAGTGGGCACCCAGCAGCGCTTTAAGAATGAATCTTCACCTCTCTGAGCTTGCCGTGAAGCCATTTATTTTAATAAAGAATTAAGGTTTTTTTTAAGAGTAGCTTTCATTTTCCTTTTTTATTGGTGAAATTCTCAGCAATGTTGCTTGATTATTTGACTTCATATTCTAGCTACAGTATTGTTTAATGCAAAACCTAAGCATTTTATTTTAAGTCTGTTGATAGCTCAGTTCAGGTAACTGGTGAGAAGAACTTTGACCTAGAAAGAGTCGAAGGGAACAAGACCCTGAACAACGAAGTTTTGATTCAGGGAAGTAAACCCAATGTACAACCTTGTAGAAATAACCAAGCGAGGCTTAGGGATTCTCTGCAGCAATGATTAAACTGAAACTGCCAGGAAGTTCCACAAAGCTAAGTGGTATTTGATCATACAATAATATTTCTGTTTGGTTCAGCAAAAAATGCAAGGAAATGCAGAGGACTTCTCTCCTGTGGAGGTTTCTGCATTTCTGCTAGATCAGAGATACACAAATGGGCTCTGCTTCCCTCACAGTATTCTGTTACCTAGCAACCAGCACATCTAGGCATTAGGATCATGGGGGCTCTAGGAACATACACCCTCACTGTTTATAACAATAGATGGGAGGAAATGCAGTGGGACAAACAGCTATGAATCAGCATCAGCAACAACAAATAACTTCTCAAAGTTTTCTTGAGCGTGTGCACACTCTCAAACACGCAATGCTGATCTGCATATAATTTAAATATCTTCCCCAGTGCTTACTGAAGGGCATACTTCCTGTGTTCCTGGGTCTGTTTTAACATACAAAACTCAAAACAAAAAATATTTGTGAAATGGATAATGATAACTATAAATCCCTTCACATCACTATTCAATAAATACTTTTTATAGCAGATTTCCTTTGGTTTTATTTCCATAAATAATATTCACTTAAGACAAATTGTTATGCCCTTTGGGAACAATACTATTTCAAAGCTTTATTCCTTGCAGACCATCAAACGTTTCAACTGACCCGATACTCCTGGGTTGGTATGGCTTTTTAAATTAAAAATTGAGAAGGAAAAGAGGATCCAATAAAGCAGGAAATAGCAAAAGCTGAAGTATGGAAGTGAGGTTGCTGCTGTCTGAGACGGTAAGGAATAAGTGACTCTAACACCAGCTGGCAGATTCAACAATAGAATCATTGATGAAAGAATGGGCCAAAAAGATAGGGGGGATAAAAGAGGAGGAAAGGAATAAAGTGTGAGAGCCATGGGGTGGAAACTGAAAGAAGTAATGAAGGCAGTGAGCAGAATTGGTTTCCTAGGGAAAAGGTTAATTAAATCTTTCATGGCATGGAATTCTTAAAGAACTACTTTTCTGACTATGTGTGTATATATTCATGTGTGTTCTTTGTAAACATACAGAGATGATAATGAGTCTCTCCTAACATCCCTTCACACTAATGCTTGAGTACATTTTTTTAAGGGACAATATTTTTTTAAGCCTCTTACACGTCGAGTAGAAAGAAATTTAACACTGCTGACTTGCAAATAAATCTTAGGAGCAAGAATCGGTTCTCTTTTTATTGTTCTGATTTATTTTCTCCAAAATTTAAAACCAACAACAAAAAAAGCAAACCTTGGATCTCTATTAAAATTAATGGCAAATGATTGAACTCTTATAAACAATAGAAGAGACAAACCTACAGGGCTTGGGAGCTTCAGTACTACCCCAAAGACCACGAGGCTAATTTCTAAGCTGAAGAAATTATAAATCATCCCAGGAGGATGCCAGCCAAAAGATGGCAGTGATGTTATTTGTTTTCTGTCTTTTGTATGTTTCTTAAGGTTAATCTTCACGCTGTCACACAGATTCTAGCAGCCCTGGGCATGTTGGGGCTCAGGGAGGGAGGATGGAGCTTCTGATGTCAGTCTAAAGGGCAAACGCTGAGCAGGATAATCAAGAACACAGTCCGTTCAATGAGTGACACGCTCTCTCCATCACGGCTACCCTCCTACGCCCATCATGTAGTCTATACTCACTCACTTGAGAAGGTAATGCATGCAGTAAATACCTTCCTTTTGTTTGTTTTGTATTTAGCCTCAGCCTTCACTTTAAAAAGCATTTGATTTATTTCATTTGCAGGATCCTGGATATTCTGCCTACAGAAACAATTGCAGTTGATCAGGCTACCAGCTACAGAAGAAAAAGTATTAATACACTTGCTCAACAAGAAGCCAGCGTTCCTAGACCCTCCTGTGCTTAAATAGAATCCTCTCATGTGGAAAATCAGAAACAACAGAGTGCAACAGTTCCTGGAGGAAGGCGCTTTTTTTTTTTCTTTTCCATTTTGTCAGAAAGCAAATGTGAGAGAGAAAAAGAGAGAATGAATCTGTCACAGGCATTTCATTCTGCCATCTAATCTTGTAAGTCATCAGTGGTTTCATCGCCAAGGAAAGGCATTTCTTCCTTCGTTACCAGTGAGGGATGAATTCAGTTTGTCAACAATGGGCAGGGTATATGTTTTTATAAGTTATACAATGATGATGATGATGATGATGATGATGATGACAGTGGCAACAACAACAACAGAAACAGGAACAGAGCCAGGGATGGCAGGACAATGTACCACAGTGGCCACTGTAGTATTTTTTATTGTGTAGACTAGGAAAACTCTTCCAAGTACTGTGGGCCTCAGCAGAGTCTCAAGAGCAGGCATTTTAATATATAAGCTTTTACTACTTTTTATTTAATGTATGCACACTTAGTTTCCCATAATTATGGGACAAAGAGTTTTAGGATTAATGAATTAGCTCTAGTGGTACTAATATATGCCACCTGGATGAAAGGATGGGCAATGTTTGTGATTAAAGAATTTATTCAAAGGCAGAAATTTAAACCCCGGTGTTAATAGATAAGAATTAAATCCCATCCCATAAATTAAATGCATCATGTCATGTCTATCACAGAATGTTGGCTGAATTTATTTGCTGTTCAATGTCACTATTTCTCAGAGCTCTTTGGGGAATATTGAAAAAAAAAAAAAAACTATTTGCAGCTGTATTATGGTCCTGACTCTGTAGTAAGTACTTGGGAAAAGGCAAAGATATCAAAAATGTTTCCTCTACCTGCAAGGCAACTAACTATACGCTAGTTAAGGAAATAAAATTCATAACCCCAAAATGATTTCAATTGAAGGCAGAAGCAAATCAACCTCTGGGGAAAGATCATTGAGTGAGAAAAACAGGTTGGTTTCCATGTCGTGAGCTGTGTGAATTAAGGCCCAACAGCTCCTAAAGGAAAACGAAGTCCAGATAAAGAAAGAAAAAATCAACAGCCAGTCCGCCACTGGGTCTAACATGAGACTTGGGCCAGGCACTCTGTCTCTGAGGGCATCCAGCACACAAGAGTCGGCATGGCCTCGGTTTAGTCTTCTGTAAAATGAACTAACAAATTCCCACAAACCTCTCTTCTAGGAGTGACGTCTGCTCCATAAAACTTTCTCAGATACAAGTCAGACTCTATGGGCACAAACCATTTACAAGCATACTATTGATTAGTGGAGAATACAATTTAACAAGCTAGAGGATAAAGCATGTATTTGCCTGATTGGCTATCACTATCGACAGTGGTGATCTTAAAAATAGTGGTAAACACCATTTGTTACGCACATACTATATGATGGATGCTTTACCAAGTATTTAATTCAACTTAATGCTCTCAACTTCCATGAGGCACCTGTAACTATTACCATTCACAGACAAACACAGAGTGGCTAAACCTGAGACCTCAGAGTTTGCAGGTGATAGGCCCCTTGCTGTTTAACCACACTCTAGACTCCTCTGCTAACCAGTCCATTCTTGAATCTGGCTAGACTTAAGTATCTAGCTCGTTCTGCTGAACAATAAAAGTTGATAAAGGAAAATTAAAAATAAAGAATATATCACATGACTTTCTAAACTATGAGTTGGATTCCTTGCTTTAGTAAATATTATAGAAGAAAATATGTTGCTTGGCTTCAGTAAGCTACAGTGGAGATGGTACTGAAGTAGAATTCATTTGTTTCAATGCTCAACTCGGTATTTGCTATGCAAACGTGTAGATTGTTACATGAAGGCTTCCCAGTGATTCAAATCTCTGGTTATTCACTCCTTGTGTCTCTGGCATCAACTCTGCACTTGGTCATGGGATTTGTTTTGGCCAATGATACATCAGCAAGGGTGACACAGCAAAGCTTGCATACTGGGGGAGGCTGTGGTAGTCTGTGACCTTGAGCACACTAGGCCACAGGAGAGAGAGGCCCAGCTGGGCCAACCATTGCCATTGCAGCTGAGCTCAGTCCTCAGCTGTGGAGTCCAGGATGAAATGGAGGCACCACCAGCCAAGACTAAAAGTAAGAACCTAAGGAAGAAGAGTTTTCCCCAAGTGGTCTATCCATTTTCAAGAGGACAACGTGTCCACTTCCCTGTCTTGAGTCTTTTGTGAAAGATTATCAATGAGATCCAAACCTAGCCATAGCTTTTATCCATGCACTCCTCTCTGCCCCACCAGGCTGTACATCTTGTGTTTCAAAAAGGACCCAATCTCCCCCATCCTTTGAGGATGAGCTAGATTTAGTGACTCACTTTCCAAACAGTGGAGTGTGTAACAGAGGAAACTAGTAACTTAACATGGGAGAAACTTGGCAAATACCACCTTATCTAAGTAAAGAAGGTTAACATCACAAGTAATATGGATTCACATATCTCCCAATATGAGGTTACGGTACGGACACTTTATCTCTGTGATATTCCTCTGTAGAAAACATAACAGCCATCAAAACATCAGATAAACAACAGATGGTCCTAAACTACAGGGCACTCTACACAGTCCATAACTACTGCTCTTCAAAACCGTCCAGGTCATGAAAAAGAGGACAAGGCTGAGGGACTAGGCTGACCAGAGAAGATTAAGGAGACACGGCAACTAAATGCAATGCGGCAGTCTGGGTGGAATTAACCAGAAAGAGAATGTTAATGAACAAACTCATGAAACCCAAATGAAGTCTGGAGTTTAGTTTGAAAATGGGAGAGATGTTTATTGTATAACAAATGTCACTCTGTCCTCTCAAGAAACTGAAAAATAAAAGATACTATTCACTCAAAGGAGAGGAAGATTTCTGCACATTGCTCACTCTAACTGGCAGGATTGCATTCTGTGCCCAGGCACAGAATACACTAAATGAAGTGAAATTGCTATTGAACTGAAGGTCATCTTCAAAGCTGGGATGAAAAGGTAGAAATTAGGGAAGTAAGGGAAAAAGGGAGGGAGGGATTTAAAGTGACTTTGTGCTTATAACATCTTGTTGCCTATCTCTCCCGTAACCGTTTCTCATAAATTGGAGTACATTTTTTAAAAAAGCCACTTACTGTAGAGTTAGTTGAAAGAGTCAGGGAGTTCAATTCTAGTTAATTGAGAGTTTACCTATTGATATCTTACAGCACTAGCCTATAAATTAAAGTGTATACACATAAATATTACCTTTAACAGACTCTTTTACATAAATATTCATTTTTAAATGTTATTAAATATGCTTAGGTCAGTTTTAACCAGTCACAGATCTAATATCTATAGTCTATACTTATCTTCTGTTACCTGAAGCACAAACATAGACGAAGTATTACTGTTTTCTTATCTCGCACAGAGACTAACGGGGGGTGCTGGGCACTATTCATATTGGTTTATCGAAAATGATGTGTTATGACAATGTGGTCTGGGATGGATGGACATGGATAGAATCTAAAAAATTGCCCATAAAAGCTTACATTTTGACAAAAGTGCACCTGGCTCTTTAAATATTCATGAAAATAATACTAGAAGGCCTCTCTGCTCTGTGGGGTGTTAACTCCCTTTTCAAGAGTTTAGTTCTTCAACTGTGATGGCAAAAATGATGGCATATGATACTGAATAATGCTATTCTGATGGGAAATAAAGATTCTGATGGACAATGACATCATCTGTGCCTTTTGATTTTTTTGTTCAAGCGTGTTGGAAAGAGATCAGGAAGCGCCACTTGGCAAATAACAAAAAGCAGAACTAAGAACATGAGGGAACGGAGACAGATAGCCAGGAAGAATATGCTAATTCCATACACGTCACTTTTAGAACTGGTCACGGGCTCAGTCATGTGACAAGAGCTATTCCCTTCCAGGGAATGATCAGCTTCCAGTGATGGAAATGGTGATCTCTTCGCAAAATCAATAGTCCTAGATTATACAAAACTCAAGCATCTATTTTGCTGAAACCCCAACTTTGAATTTAAGGGTGATTATCTTAAGCTTCCCAGCAGGGGTCACTAAGCTAATGATAAATATAAGCTCTGTCGTAATATGTAATCACTGTTCCCATTGACAACAAGAGTGAAAAAATATATATATGATGTCAAAAATCCTGTTGAGGAAGCTTTGAGTGAAAACACAAAATATTTCTCAGCAAAAGTGACAGTATTTTACATAAAGAATCAAAATATAATAGTCACGCATTAGTGTAATTTTACAGAGAGGCCAGTGATCTACAGCCGGCGAGCATCTAGAATTACATACACATAAATTTGGTATACTATTCCAATGTTGCAAATATGTACAGAAAAAGAGACCTACTGATGAATAATCGATGATTTTTCCAACAATGATTTTACTTAAACTTTATACTTAAATAATTTGAATAAAATGGAGGCAAGAACATTCTATTTCGATACACCTGATTTAATTCAGGACTCTGTCACTTAAGCCAGTCTTCATCCCCAGAGGGGACATTGGTCTCCTCGTTCTGGTACTCCATCCCTAGACTTCCTATGTGCCCTGGCCCTAGAATGGTTTGGAGCTTTGAATCAATCACATTAATATTATTAAGAATGAAGGGCTGAAATCTTTTACATGAAAATACAGCTGACCTGAAATCAACAGTAAACCAGTTCCTAAAAACTTAAAGGCTGATAGTGGAGAAAAGGGCCATATCACTTACTCAGCCAGTGAGTAAATCCACGGTCTTTGCCAGGGTCTAAGAGGGCTGTGGCAGTTAGCCCCGGACTCTGCCTCACCTTTGCCCTGTCACCCCCTAAGCCCGGCTCCTCGAGGTTGGCAGCACAGGTCAAGCACACTTGCCTCAGAGCCTCTTTGAAAACGCTCTGCCCTAGGCATTCGGGCAGACAGTTCCATCACCTCATTTCATTGTCTTCTTAATTGTTATTTCCTCACAGAGCCCCTCCCCATCCACCAGATGTGAAGGACACACAGAACACACCCGTCCCTCACCATTTCCTTACCTTACTCTGTTTATCTTCAAATCACTTTCAACACCTACGTTAACTTCTGGGTTTATTTAGTATTAACCACCAGTGATCCCCGTCTAGAATAATAAGCCTATGGAGGTAGAAGATTTTTCTGTTCTGCATCAAGAGCTACACCTGGTACAATTAAGAACTCAACAAGAATTTCCAAGTAAATGAATAAAAAAACAAACAAACAACATATGTACCAGTATTCCCCAATCTGGAGGACAGAAAAAGAGAGGTGAGAGACGGGTCATGACCCAGGGCACTTACAGCAAGTTGAAGAGACAAGGGTTGAGCACAAACTAATTTGTCAGCTCTACATCTTATTTGAACCGAGCCAACTGGTGGCAGGAAGATAAATGTTGTTCACTTACAGAAAAATGAGTCTTCAGTAAGAATGTGCAGTCAATTGATGAGATATTGGAGATAATAGTTTTAATCAAATCTCCCATTATTTGAGAAATCACAGAGAGAAAGCCATATTCTGCCCCATTGTCAAAGACGGAATTTAAAGCTGGGTAGCTCATAGTTCTAAACTCACAGGAAACTTCTTTAAGTCTGATGTTCTTATTTCACTTTAATATGTATTCTTTTATCTCTAAATTCATAGCTTAGGCCAGACATCAGATACTTTCAAGATACAAGATCCTTTCATGGACTAACAACACTTAATTTTTCTTCTATTTTCTCTTTTTTTAGTTATCACAAAAATAGAAATGTAAAGAAACCTTTTTTGTTCTTTGTCTCCTATCCCAAAACCATAGCTTTAAAAATCAGAAATATCATTTTTTCTTCTACTAAATTTCAAATTAAGCATTTGACCCTGCTTTGTTTTGGATATAAATGAAAGTAAAAGCAAAGGGGTTGAGGAATCTACTCTGGAATTTTCAAAGATGTGTGCGATTCCTTGGTACCATCAAGAATTTTACCTCTCTTCTATTCTCCACACAACCTCAATTCCAATAAATATTGAATTAATGCAAATATCCCTGCTTGACTTTCCAGAAAGTTGGCAACCTCACCCCTCCCTCCTGCTTTGATAGACCCATTCATTTTTTCTAACCATTCAGGAAAGAAAAATAGTGGGAAAAACGAAGGGGTTCACGAGACACCCCTTAATAAATGTGTTCAATAGCTGACATGCCTTCTTTCTTTCTGTTCTGTTGAACTGGCATACAATCGGCCTGCCATTGTTCACTTTGAAGTAGCTCTCCATTGTTCTCCCACCAGCCTCTCTCAAGGCCTACTGACAGATGACCCATCAAATGCCTCCTCCTTTGTCTGCCAGCATCCTTATCAACCCTCTTTTTTTTTTTTTTGAATAGACACAATCTGCTTGCCCTCTGGCTCTTCCCCCTCCAGGGGTAGCAGTTGGTGAGCCTGGGCCCTCCCAAAGCCAGGGGCCGCTAGGCAGAATATGTCTGCATCCCCATGATGTGAGGGAAAGTAGTGCATAAATTAGTATAGTGTTTCTAAAGCTGTCAGGGATAAATTGTTCTTATTTCCTGACACTGTCAGAGGATAAAAGGGTGGGTCTAAGATGAGCTCTGACACCCCTGTTGCTCCTGGAAGACAAAGAGCCCCTAAAAGTCTCCCGCGAGGTCTGAGCCAGGAAGAGGCTCACAACAGATGGAACTGAAAACTGGGCTCTAGGAAATAAAATAGAACTGGCACCGTGGTCAGAGGGCAGAGTTCAGTTAAAAGTAGGTGAGACAACATCATCAACAATAACAAATGTTTCCTGAATCACCTGCAGTATTTATGCTACAGCTACTTGGATGACATCATGTAACCCCACCCCCATGTATTTAACATTGTATCTGTTAATGATGACTTGTAAATTCACACGCAGCAGGTACTGATAAAAAGCCTGTTTGCTTAAAAGATTCTAGGAGCTCGCCTCAAAGGAAGCAGACTCCAGCCTTCAGACATTTGGACTCCAGGAGATTTGTTCACCTTCCAGGAAAACCAAACCACCCCTTGATGGCTCCGAGGGCCCCAAAAAGATTATAGGAACAGACTGTGTTGACTCACCCAGGGCATCTTCTGGGGGAGCCCACAAGCCCCTCTGGGTCTGCCTTCCCCTTCCCAGCTTCTAAAAACCCAGCCTACTACACTGAGGTGTTAAAATGGTCTTTGTGACGAGAGTCCCCCATCTTCCCAAGTGCTGGCTCTGGAATAAGTCTGCTTTCCTGCCATCAGACCCTGTCTCTTGATGATTGGCTTTTGAGCAGCAGGCAGTTGAACCTGGGTGTTGTATCAATTATAGCACAATACTGGACAGGAACTCCATTAAGGGATGGGAGCTGGGGCAGACGAACCCCCTACTATTACCAGTTATTGTACCCTCAGTCCTGGGAGGGGTGGAAGATCGGAGGGACTAAAACTGCTCTTCTCCAGAGGTTCTGGAACAAAAGTCTTCGGAAGGCCCGTCTTCAGTGTGAACAGGTATCTGCTCTCTTCCATGCTCTACCTTGTGACTATAATCCCTCTGGTTGTCCTCACCCCAATTTCCATGCTCAGTTGTAGCTCATGGCATAGTCAACATCACTTCTATTTGCTTATTAAATGACCTACCACACAACCGATCATATACGTACAATAAATACACAGTTATCTGTGATGGAATTTTAAAGGTTTTCCATCAGTATACTGAGGGGTTATCTTTCTAGAAAAAATATTTTATTTTACTTGTTATTCTTCAAATGATAAGCATAAGTCATCCTTAAAATTAACTTCCATAGAACACATCCTTTCCAAAGGTGGTAGAAGTGACATGCCATGATTTATGGCTGGTGAGGTACTAACAAATGATTTTTTTTCTCAAATTTTGTGAAATTTTGTTAAAATGAGTTAAATTGAGCAATGGTACTATTAACAGTGTATGGCATTCACATGGACAAAAATAAAATGTATATTTAAATTGTACTAAATATTTGGCAAAAACACAAGTCCTAAGTATTTTTTTTCCTTTTCATTGCATTTGTATTTAAATGTTACTTTTCTTCCTAGCTGCACTGTAAATGAATGTAAATATAAAAGCAAGCCCCTTAAGAAAGGGCATTTCAGTACTGCTGTTTGTTTACCAAAACTGAAGATCAGTCACTGCATTTAGCATTAGATCTGAAAAGTACTAGTCGCACACTGGAAAAGTGAAATCTATCATTAGTCTCTATGAATGTTTTCTCTCTCCTTTATATAGAAACTTCACCATGCTTTCAAACAAGTTAGAGAACTGGATACAAGTGAAGTATATAAATACATTTTTTAAATTTTCTCTCTCTTTTTTTACTGTTGTTATTTTCAAACAAATGGTGAATTAATTTTAATAAGTGACTATCTGAGAAAGAAGGCATGTGATTTAACACTAGACTCTTTTGCTAATTCAGGTAGCCTAAATAAAGTATCAGTTTCGTAGCAAGGAAAGGAATGGCCCTCTCCCAACACACACAAGAAATGTTTGTTTAGTTACTGTTGATTTATACGAGACATTAGGCTTTTGACTTCCTTATATTTGGTTGATTAAACTTAAAGTTTGTAGGAAGCAATAATTACCAGAATGTCACCTAGGCATAAGCTTCTTTATCCCTCCACTTGATAATGCTGCATCAGTGAAAATATGTAGCTATTGTTTTTCAATAGATGGTGTAAATCAGGCTCCGATTATCTAAACAGTTACAATTCACTAACTTCTGGATGACGTCCAAACTCTTCAAGCACATCTGCTCCACACACCAGCAGAACATACAGCAACCACCGCCACACAATTCAACATAACAATTTAAATATTTTATATAATTAATGATATGTAATTAAACTTAATGTAATAACATTTGGGTTCTCTGAGGTAACTATTTTACAATTAGTGTTTCATCAACAAATAGCTTTTCCAAGGCATCGCACAGCTCAGTCTATCACAGCCATGTGCGCCCAGAACAGTTCTTGTTGTAGGAAATCAACTGGGGAGCGAAACCGAACAGGCTAAGTCATCAGCCCCCAGCACTGGATTGTGTTGGAAACAGGAGTCCGTCGCATGCCAAAACCACACGTACATGTAACATTGACGGCTTTGCCTTCAGCCTGCGGGAAGTTAAAACGGTGATGAGAAGGTCCAGCCACTACGTGGTCTTTCTCATAACTCGACAAACACAGTCAATTACCAAGGGGTCTATGAAGATAAGTCTCAACGAAATGACCCTCCCGCTAGCCTACTCTGGGTCAGGGATTTGATGAGGAGGTGCTGGAGGGGCAGCCTCAGAGAGGCCATACTGCCTGGCTCAGTTAAACTAACACCGTGTAGTTATGATTATAACAGCAGAGAGATTGCGGCGAGAATTTTTGCTTTGCCACATTTGGACCACTGAAGTTTTTTATGGAGCATGTATATAATTTAAAATGCATCTTCTCCCAGACTTGCCTGAGTGCAAAAGAACGGTAGTGAACCCACTCCTTCTCTGACGGACCCTGGGGAAGGGCTCAAGTCTGCTGCTGTCTAGACTCACTCCCCAGATTTAGTGTTTTGAGACCTGTAGTACCACTAGAGAAGTGATCACAGTCAACTCCTACTGATTCTTCTCTTGTTTCTTTATCTTTCCATATAAAATAGTACTTGATGGTCTTCTACCATGAAAAGTAACAATATAGTTGTAGTCGTTTAAACATTGCCTCCCCCATCCAAAACACACTTCTCTTCTAATACAGCTACTATTCATCCATATGCTTTTTGGCTTCCAAAATTTTGTTAGCTCCTCCTTTCCTCTGTCCTCCCCACTCCCTTTTGCTGTCCCTGGGGGTTATCCTATCTGTATTCCATTCTGCCGTATTAGCACTGATGCAGTAGAGCCACACTTCTGTGTCAGCTCATGACATTCCCCAGAAGCCCTTGTCACACTGGGGGGTCTCGGTGGAGGGCAATCCTGGAAGCATGGCTGGGAGGCACCATTATTCTGGAAGTGCTGGCCCAGTGGTGACGGGCTGGGGAGGGAGGGCATCTGTCTCCAGCAAGAGGCACATTCGGTTTGATGGGGAAGCAGAGCCCAGAGCAACTTGATTTTTATGTGTGCCAACAAGTCTGTGAAAATAATGTTTGCCTGATGGCCAAAGGAGAGATCCTTGCTCCCCCAGCTTGTATGAACACAAACATAAATCTGAAATTGGATGGTTAAGAAAGACCTCCAGGCCATCCTGAAATTTTTCTCCTTTAAGATGTGATTGCAGTCACAGCTTTGTCATCTTGACCCCAGGGGTGACCCTCAGATTCATTTCAGTCCCTTTTAGTTTGACTCCAAGGTAGTGTGAATCTGAACCAGAGAAATGCAGCCACCACACGGGTGATCTGAGTGTTGGTATGAGTCCATTTGCCTCCTGGAGTGGGCGTCACTGTTTCTGCTCTCTGTGCCTGGCCCGGTCATTGGGGCTTGAATTGATTATCACTGGTCCTTGCATAGATCCTCCCTTTCACAACATTTAATTGCAGGCAAAGGAGAAGAGGAAGTGGGAGAGAAGCACATGCATATGTTAAAGAATTGTATTTATGGGAATCCCTTTGTTGCTGGGACAATATGCACTAACTCAGCAATAGTGGGGAGAGATGAGGCAAAATGATGGGCAAGATCCTCCTTCACTTCTTTTATACACCAGCCTACCGATATATTCCCCAGTCCAGTAAACAGGTGGTGTAATGCAGTAGAAAGAACGCTAAGGGGCGCCTCCAGGGAACCAGGTCCCAGCTTTGTCTGCCCCCCTGGCTTACTAACCAATATCTAGAAGGTAAGATCGTCTGGATCATTTTCAAGTTCTAATACAATCTGAAATGGTTAGACTCAGGCAAATCACTTCATCTGTGGAATTCTGTGGTCTAATCTATAAAACAGTAATGATAATCTATAAAATACCCGATAAATTCTTCATATGATTTTCATAATCCATACATCAATCTCCCTTATACACATCTCTGATCAATGCTTCTGCTGATTGAGACGGAGGTGTATTGTCTGTCATAGGCTTTGGGGTATCCCCTCCCATCACCACCTTCATTTTTAACTGTAATTTAACTTTAAAAAGTTATTCTAAAACAAGAAGTATATTGGTTCAGTGGTTCACAATCATCTGCGGAGCTTCAGTAAAAGCATAAGTGAGACATAATCCGGAAGCTGAATGCTTTAATGCATACCAAAGCTCAGGGCACGTGTTCAACAGTTACACTTGTTTGGCCTGGTTCATTGGGCTCCTGACTATATGAGTTCTGATCAGGATGATTTTTTAGATTAAAAATTTAAATAGTATAAGTCAATGAAGCATCGCATAACACAAATTAAAGGAAGTACATTAGAGAATACAAATGAGCTTAGACACCACTGGGCAAAGCTAAGATTCAGCTTGCAGGCCCTGCATGGAATGCCCCGCAGGCCTGACCTAGGGAGGGCCGTCAGCAGCGTTCTCCAAGCAATGACATTTTTAGGCTACTTGCTCCCATTTTTTTCCTTTATAATAGAGTCTTGGAGGCTAACATGCTATTTTGAATAACCATTCGCTCCACTAGTGAGGCATTTATGTCTAAACTTTGAACATCAATTCATTAACTTGTAGTTTTGCCATGGACCAGTCAAATATCTGGCTGTGGTCTGAACTCTTTACGGAGTTTCATTTGTCCTTGTTTTACCTTCTTGTCCTGGTGGTAGAGAAAGGTAGATAAATCTGTCCTGGCTAATGGTAAAATGCGGGGACATTTATCAAGAGTGAATGATGGCCACAGGCTAAAGTGTTACTATCCCAGAGAAACTTTCTTTAGTTTTTAGATTATTATCAAGCTACTTTTTTCAATTTTCAGGCAGACACTCACTTTTGATGGGTAAGTATTGAATTATATTAAATAACAAATGCTGATTTCACCTCCAGAGGGACCAAAGGTGTCTGATAAAAACAATTTGAGGGGTAGTCATTTTCAGGTCTATCCACTGCACTCGAATGTTCAAATATCAACTGGAATAGACTCTGAAGCAATCATGAGCCTCGTGCAGAAAGAGTGATCCAGGTAACAGGTATACTTTTCCATGGCCAATTACTATACAGAAAAACACCTGTGAAAACAAAACTCCACTACAGTGACTTCTCACCAACTGCAGTCCACTTACTGGGGGATGAGTAGAACTGAAGCAATGGCAGGTGACCTTTTAACTTGACTGTGCTTCTCAGATTAATTAGGAATCAGCATATTGTAAACATGACAGTGTACAACCAGAAGATGAGGAGAGGATCGCTTTCAAGTTCTGGGTCAGTGGCACAAACAGAAAGAGTTTAGCCTCTAGATGTGATCATTTATGCTTCTAAATCAGAGATGGCAAATGGGGTCTGTAATGTGCTCAGGGTTATTTAGATAAAAGGTTTTATGGAAGGATGGAAGAGTCTATACAACAGTTTGGTTATTTGATCATCTATTCAGAAAGTATAAGTCAATGGCTTTTCATGAACTGGAGCCCTTTTGAGAATTAATCACAACTTGAATGAAAGCTCTGAAGGGAAACCTTGTTCACCTTTGCTATCTAGGAAGGAGGCAGTGCGGCTGGCTGGAAAAACAATCATCGGTGCCTCTCCTGAATTAACACTCCCACCTCACCCATAAATTGGTTCTGTGACACTAAAGAAAATACCTGCTTTACTTTCCTTTGTAATGGGTAACTCAAGATCACACTAATCACATCCTGAACATAAAAAAAAAAAAAAATACATGGTAAGTGGGCGTTCCTCCTTATAATACAACCATGAGAGAAATAGATCCCTTTCTTAATTGGCTGAAAACTAAAGCTAGAACTACCTCCAGTCAATCAAAAGGGTAGAATTATGGGATGTTAATGCTGGAAATGGGATGATTAATTGGTTCTTTCATCATTTGACACCTAAGTTTTGAGCTCTAGACAGGTTAAGTGATATGCAAGAGATTGGAGCCAGTACAATGCAGCTCATCAAACATGTAATTATGAGCCTGGAAAAGTGTTTGGCACTACGGAACAAAAAGATGCAGTCCCTGCCCATGAGCTGGTCACTGCCCCACGGAGAAATACATGTACAAATACGGAATTACAAAGCAGTCTCCCCAGCCAAGGCAGGATGGCGACACACCCCTCTTGGCTGGTTACACTTGGCTGGGTAGATGCCAGTGGCATTGACATCCACCCAGCTGTCTTTCACACACTCACTTGGCCCTGCGTGGATCGGACCTGTTTGAACCAAGACAGGCAGACTGCAGTGAACAAAAACTTAACATCACTTCAGACACATTGCAGGTATCCACGAAAATGCTGGAGCCCTGATGAAAATAAAATCCTGACTATTAATGTAATACCATGATCCCCTGCACTGGAGAAATGCTGGCCCTTGCTTGGGGGACTTCGGCAAATTCTTCTTAACTTAGAATCCCAGGAAATGCATCCAGCCAACGGTGAACCGGAGCCACTGCGGTGCGGTGCAGCGAGCCGCGTCATTTCCATGAGCAAGCTTGGGACCCAAGGAGCCAGGTGGAGAAGGGACATAGCCGATAGGAACACTTGTGCAGATTGGAAAATCGCACTTGGCACTCACTTCACAGGCACTGTGGGGAACCTCGGAGAGACTGTGGCTCAGGGGCGCCCGCGCTGAGCTCAGAGAACGGCTTGGCTTTTGTCTCAGCATGGACTCTGCCTTGCTGTGTCGTACTGGGTCAGACACTCTATCCCCCACATGGCAGTTCCTCCGACAATATGTAAGGGAATGAAACAAACCGGTGTGACCACATTTCACCTTCTATAAATACAACGGGCACAGAACAGAGTTCCCAAATATCTTCCCCGAAGAGAATCACAACAGGGCAGCGTGCCGTTCCAGAGATCTGAAGGGGCCATTTCTGACTCGCCACGTGGGGGAATGTGTGTTTTGATTTATTTATTTTTTATTGTAGTAAGGATGGATTTGTACTTAAAATGTCACCCTCTAACACAATCTTTTTGGGAAACGCTTGGGGTAAATGACAGTGTTTATAACTATGAAAAGATATAAAAAATAAAGACAAAAATAATAGACTATATGTGCATCAAAGTCAAGGCCCTGTCCTTATTATAAAATGTTCTTGTCACAAAGATTCTTCTGCGCGTGTGCGTGGAGCCCAGGACTGTGGCCCAGGTCAGAGCGGAGTGCTAGAAACCACCTCCATTTCTCTTTCCTGTGCATGGAAGGTGTTTCAGTTGTTTGGTGAGGGATATCTGAAGACCCAAGATAGGAGCAATGTTCTCTGTGGGGACAATGTGTGATGGATGGGGACAACGAATGGGAGAGGGACTTTCAACAGTCAAGTGTTTATGGCACGAGAGGCTGGCAGTGAGGAAGCCCCATTACCTTCTTGGTTATTAGTCTCACAAGATGAGGAAAGTTCAGAGCAGACGCCATGGCAAGTGGTGGTGAGATGCCTCCCTCCAGGGGCCCAAGTATGTCCACAAGGATGCTGTACCACAAGAACGTGCGGAACCTGGCTTTTGCAGGTCTGTGAGATCCTTCTTGGGGAACCGCAGACATCAATGTCTTAGGATCCTTCAGTTGTACAGGTGGTAGCTACGTGCTCACATCAATACCCCAGGTAAATGGAATCATGTAGGATAAAACAAAATGGGATTCTGTCCTGACATCATACGTACTCACCCAGGAGGTGTGACCCTGTCATACCTGCGTTACATTAGTGAACCTGTAAATGCCCAGCTGTTATGGTAAGGATGACATTGCTGTGGGACATTTAAACTGAAAGACAACTTTATTTTAGGATAGTCTGGAAAAGTCTCATGCAGAATGTGGTTCTGGAGTCAGAGCTTAAATTTGAATATAATTTAAGTAAATGGGAGGGAAAAAGAAGAATTCTGAACCAAGAGAAAAAAAAGTAAGTATAAGTATAGATAACTATGAAAGAAGGGAATTAAACGCAAGAAACTATCTGTCCCAGGTGGAGGCTGGGTGATGGGTCCCTTTGGGAGAGGAAAGCACACAGTTAGAATGACAGACCATAGCACACTACACACCAGGGCACGCCCTCACTCTCCCTCCGCCCTCCTGGGCATCCAATGTACTACTGCTCTCTCTAGAAGTCCCAGCTGACGTGTCGTAGACATAGATGAAGATAGGATAAATTTCTATTTTTTTGATGTGAGAGATTTCAGATACAAAGAAAATCAGGCCAAGACATATGTCAAAATCAGAACCCACTTGGCATTTTTGCGTTCAGTTCTTGCTACCTGTGTATGAGAAATGTACCCCGTGTCAAATGTCCATAGTAAAGAATTGTATGGCTTGGTATCAACTTAATAGTTTACTTTAGTGTCTTATAAAAGAAAGCTAGTAATTAGTTTTAATAACTTCAAACACTATTTGATAATGCATGTATAATGTATGATATAGAATGCATAATTAATAGTACATCATATATAACATGTAAAATAATACATGGTATATAGACACATATTTATAGTACATATAAATACATATGTATCAATATATTACATATTTTATATAAACATATTTAATAGAGGGTGCATGCAGGGGGAAAAAGTCTGTTTAACACTTTAAAAATGTCTATATAAAGAATTTCAAGAATATAGCCTTTTATATTAGGACCTAAGGGACTAAGTAAAAGTACATCAGTGAAACCTCTTAAAGAAATGTGGGTTCTTTTTAAATTATTTATTTATTTATTTATTTTTAGAGAGGAAAGAGGAGGGAGAAAGAGAAGGAGAGAAAAATCTATGTGAGAGAAACATATGATTGGTTGCCTCTTTCACTCACCCTGACCTGAGCCTGAAACTGCGACCCAGGCATGTGCCCTGACCAGAATCAAACTGGTGACCTTTTGCCTTGCCGGTCAGGGATATGTGTTTGGTTTTAATGGACTATATTGTTTTTCTCCAAGTCAAATTTAGATAATTTTATTAACTTCTTATTGGAGAAATTTTTGACTTCTATTTGTGACACAAGTGCCTATATTTTTTGAGAAAATACTGATCTGCGTATAAAACAAATTCATAGGCTATTTTTAACACTGCCTTAAATAACAATGGGCACTTTTCTATACTGAAGGTTTTCAGTCTCAGGTAAAATAAAACAATATCATTCCTTCCTGGCTTAGGGAACAGAAAAACAAATTAAGCTGCAGAAACTATTTGTCCATTTGTCCAAGGCCATAGGAAAAAAGACGATCTTGTAATGTCAAAGATTCCCCTCAGATCCCACCATTTTCAATGAAAGTAAGAAGTACTACAACTCAATTATTAATTTGTCAAAGCATTAAATAGGGTAGGGTTCACCTCCTCTTAATACTCCCTGACTCAACCTTCACCCATGACAAGTAGGCTTAACAAGCCCCTCGCGTCTCATTTCAGCCAAGCAGAACTACGTTTTTCACTAACAACTGCGCTTAAATCAACTTTCACTTACTCTCCTGGATCAATATTCATCCCCTTTCCTTTTTAAAAAAGGAAAAAAAAGATATGAATGAAGGCAGGGTGGTTGTTTAAAGGTGTAGGTGACTAATAGGTTAACGGGAAGAGGGGCAGATTCAGCAATCCAATATGGTGTGTTCACCCTTAAAAACACTTCGGTTCCACAACTCAGCAGGGATGGATTTATTTCTGTAGTGGTGCGTGGAGGATTCAAGGCAGCTACAGGTAAACAATAAAAGCAGGAGTGTAAAGTGGGAGAAATAGGCTCCTCTTTTGGAAGAGGGGTCCTTAGTTTTGAAGCCACATGAAGCATTTTCAAGTTATTGAAGATTTCTATACCTGGAGTATAAAGCTTGGCGTCTCTCAAAATTTGGATTTGCAATTTAACCCTGAAGAGAAAAGGAGGTGTTATGGGCTGAATTATGCACCCCCCCAAATCCATATTAAATCCTAAGTGTTAAAGCCACTTAGTACCTTGGAATATGACCGTATTAGGAGGTAAGCTCTTTAAATGAGCTCCAAGGCTGGGCACTACTGCAATCTGACCCTTGTCTGTATAAGAAGACAAAATCTGGACGCAGAGGAGACACCAGGGACGCTTGTGTACAGAGGAAAGGCCATGCGAGGCACTGTGAGAAGGCAACCACCTGCAAGGGCAAGGAGAGCAGCCACAAAAGAAACTGAACCTGCCAGCATCCTGATCTTGGGCTTCTAGCCTCCCTAAATGTGAGAAAATAAATTACTGTTGTTTGAGCAGAAATGTTGCTATGGTAGCCTTAGCAAACTCGGTGGGGTGTAAGGCAATTCTTTCCTGCTCAGTCCTGCAGTGCCGCTGTCCCAGCCCACGGCAATGGCTTCGCACTGGCTCCCAATCTTCGGTTGCTAAACTAAGAATTTATATTAGTCACTGCACCTCATCACCCTGTACTGCTTCCAATGCTCTTGTGACTACATGTTTTCTCCCTAATCAGATTATCTATAACTCCAGGTCACAATACCTGCCACGGGCTTTAGTAGCAAGAATTAATATGTACTGTCCAATTGACAATATGTTGGGAATTTGATCCTTTAACGTTGAAAACTGGTACTAATTTCAAGAGTTCCAAATAAAGGAAAGCTTTAGTTTGTGAAAAAGTGGAGAGATAATTCACCCTTCCAGTAGGAGTCCTGTAGTCCTACAGAACTAGGTTAAAAAGAAGTAGTGGCATAAATGTATCCCTTTAATAATGCAGTTTAGATTTTATCACCTAAAGAGAAAGAATGCAGGCGTGGAGCTCTAAACCTTAAAGGACAACTAAAATGCAAGAAATTAAATGGTAGATGCTTGGTGTAGTCTCCTGGACAATAAAGCCTGGTGAGATATCTAGTCTTAGGCTGAGAGGCAGAAAGTAATAATCAGCACCTGGATTCTAACATTGTCAAAGTGAGGGACCTGGAGCAACTGACCAATGGGAAAGCAGTTAAACAAATAAGTGATCAGAAAGCCAAAATTTTGATATTTGGAATGCCTTTTTTTCCCTAACCTAGAAAACTCCTACTCATCCTTCAACTCCCTAGATCTTATGATCTCCTCTGGCAAATCTTCTCAAACTCTCAGAAGCTCTATATTCTCATGGTCCTTTGCACACACTAAATTACAGCATTTATTAGATCATGTGCTAATTGCTGCTGTATTTAATTAAATTGAAAACACTGACTCTAGATGCGCTGATATCTTATGCACCACTGAGAAAAGCTCATTGAACCACGGAACAGTTCTTCCTTGTCACATAGAGTGCTAGTTTATAATTATACTGAAATAGCTCTTTTAGAACTTATTTAAATATAAATTCTTTATCATATGTCATCCTGGTCATACATTAAAAAGGAAACCATAAGGAAAAGTATGAGTAAATTATTCCCAGAACTTCTTTCTCCTGAGAGTCTGACTTCTTGATTACTTTTTGAGTCAAAGTTGTGGGTATCTATGTTTTCCCCACACAAGTGCAACTTCTGTGTCATCAGGAACATCTGTGATACCATATTTCCCACAATGCTACATTCCTGTTATATCTTGGGTTGATCTCCAAATCTTTAAAGTTAATCAGGAAGGTTGTGTGCACTTGTACAGGCTGTGATAATTATGCCGTACTTTCCACGTGGCCAATGAAGGCTGTAATACTCAAAGGTAGTAATAAACACCTATGCCTTAGAAGCAATAAAATGTAATAATTTCCCCGTCTTTATTATATGTGTATTTTATTCTTCTCTGTGTGTTGAGAATTTAGGCTGTTAGGCAATGGAAAATTCTGGACACTTGTCTATCCCAGCCCCCATGAAAACTCTGCCTATATTCCCATAATCGGTGGCCTACTGACCATTTTCTGAAAGGAGGGCATGAAACAAATTTAAAAGAACTGTCCCACCACACATTTTCCTGCCACCTGCTAAACAAACTGCCGCTACTATCGCTGTCACTGCTGCTACCGCACACATACACTTTACTGATCTTGTGAGGCATTTGATTCCTGTGGCTCACTAAGTCCAGCAGGTAAAAGAGGGATGATAAAGCCACCCGCAGTGTTAGGGACAGCTTGTTTTTCTCCCCCCGCACAAATTCATACGTTGAAATCCTAACCCCCAATGGGATGGTCGTAAGAAGTGGGATCTTTGGAAGGGAATTAGGTCATGGGGTGGCAATGTCATGAAGGGTATTAGTTCCTTATTAAAGAGACCCCACAGAGCTCCCTCGCCCCTTTTGACCTGTGGGGACACAGAGGGAAGGTGGCGGACTCTGAAGAGGAAGTGGGTTCTCACCAGACACCAGATATGCTGGGGCCTTCATCTTGGACTTGCCAGCCTCCAGAACTCCAGGGGACACACTTTTCTCTTGTTTAAGCCACTCCGTCTGTGGTATTTTTATTCAGCAGCCTGATCGGACTAAGACACTCGCGAGGCTGAAGTACAGGGAGGCACGGCACTCAAACGGCTGCTGGGGAGGGCCCTGCAGAGCCGCAGAAATGCTGTTAGGACATCATCCCAGTTACTAGAGTCTTGCTCGACTTCCTGTGACTGTGTCCAAAAGAGAGCGTGACGTTTGGCTCCCTGAAGTGATTAAAAAATCCAGAGAAATGAAAATACCAGAAACACTCTTACTGGGTTCTTCTTGCCACAAAAGGTGGGTGGCGGGGAGAGAAGTTGAGACTTTTGTTCTTTGCATGTGGAGGGAGTTGAGAGGTATTTCTTTATTTGGGTGACAGACCTGGCGTGTCACCCTGCAAACAATGACCTTGTCCTCAAGCTGCCCTGAATTTGTTTCTTTCTGCTCCTACACGGGTGCTTTAAGCCCCCTCCTGCATTCATTCTTCTGATGGCTTTTCTTCCTTGGGCAATGAGCATCAGGTTACAACAAGGCGGCCTCTGCATTGACTGATGGATTAGGCCTAAGCCTCTGCCTTTTATATCAAGCTCTCCTCCTTCTTGCCTCATCTGCACTTTCAGAATTTGCCTCACTGAGTCAATAGAAGCTCTCTTTAACCTGACCTTGATCATGCTGTTACCCCCTCCCTCTGATTCCTCAGAGCAGCCTTTTCTAGGCCACCTTCTTTGCGAAGCCTTTACTCATCCCCCTCCTGGCTCTCCCAGTCTGAAGCCAGGTAATTTCCCCACTTGGTTTCAACCTTTCTGTCCTGTACAACCTCAGTAGCAAGTGCGCCTGCGTCTTGTCATCCCTGATGCTTAAACTCGATCGCTGACTCAGCCCCCTCTCTTCTGGGATGGAATGGGCACTCCGCAAGCATTGTTCCATGCTGCTGAAAGGAGTAAATTAATGTATTTACTTCATCACTTAGGAAATGGCTAGACAAAATAAATGATCTGATATGATGTGACATTACACGATAGATGAAAGGAGTAAATAGGTTTCAAACACATGACTTAAGTTATCTTATATAAAATTTATAATAGTGGTTGCCTGGGACAAGGAGAAAGGATAACATAGGAGATGGTGAGAATTTCAGCTTTTTCTTTATTTTCATTTAAAAAATACTGAAAGCAACATGCTTATTAATTCAGGGTGATAAGAATATGTTTGTTATATTATCTTTAGAATTCTTGTATTTTTAAATTTAAGGTAAAAACAGATTGCTCACCTCCTGAATGTATGGAAGATCTACTTTATTAACACAAAACAAAGGAAAACATTATTACATAATTTTGGAATTCAATGGTACTTTTGGTCTGGCATCGTGAGTGCGTGTCTGTGTTTATTGCTTGTCTTTGAATAGATAGAAAGCCAAATGAAATTCCATTTGCCTCTGTGTCCTCAGCTCCTAGATCAATGTAGGCTCTCAAGCAATCACTTGTTGAATAAATTAAACATTATACCAACCATGCTGTGTATCTAGCAACCTTTTAAAGATATGATTTTTAAAAATATAGTATTAGATTATCTTTAGCCAGAGTTCTTCCACTTATTTTGAACAGATTGCTGATGCACTCTTCAAATAACATGTAAATTTGTTGAGCAGACAGAAATGTGCATTTTTTCTGTGTACAGAAGTGGAAGCAGCAGAAAGGGTGCTGAGGAGTGGGAATGGCAAAGGGCTTCAGAGCGTTTGGTGGCTCAGACAAGGGAACAGAACAAAGGGACAAGAAACAGAACAAAGGGACAAGGGAAGACAAGAAAGGAGAGAGGGACAGAGAGACAGAGGGAGAAGTCTAGGGACAGACAGACAGCTGAGGGAGGCAAGGGAGCTCGTGCTGATGGGAATCATGTTTATTATCACCATAACTTCAACTCTAGAATGCTGACTACTGCCACAGTTACGTACTCTGTAAGAACCAAGAACTGTGCTGGGTTCTTTACATATGACTTCCTTATTTTTCAGTCTCCACATCAATCAACCCTCCAATATTGCTCATGTGCATAGCACTCAGAGGGCCCAGGTTACACAGAGCATCAGAGAGAGCATCACCCCACGATCTGCCATGCTCCAGAGCTCCGGCCGTAGCCACTGTCTGACCGGGCATTTAGTTGGTTCCTCTTTCTTCTCCCTGGTCATCAAGAACATTTCAGTGATGGCTGACTCTATCAGCTTTATTAGATTCTCATAGCCAAGTTTATAGGGCTAAAGACTTACAGGGTGGGTGGGGCCTTATTTATCAATAGTGCCCCACTGAGATGCTGGTCAGATACGTGTTTACATTTAACTGTCCACCACAGACCAGCTACTGTTTTCCAGGAGCCGCATGGAAGATGCAGTTTCCAGGTGGTTGGCGCACTTTCCCAAGTGCCTGGGAGAGTTCTGTCACTAGCAGGTAAGAACTTTCTATTGCAGATTCAAAACCCAACCTGGTGTTCATGAGCCTTCCTTTGGGGCTATTTGGAATTCATCCTACCCAACCCCATTGTTTCCTAAGCTACAATCCAAATTCCGACATTGCTAGAAACAATACAGAGATAAAAGGTACACATTTTCAAGGACATAGAATGGAGCACCCCAAATCATTTACATCTATCAGTTAAAATTTTCTTGTTTCGGCAACATCGAGAATTGAGATAAGTCAGTTGGTCCATCCCTCTGTCCCCGGTGTCTCTGCTGTGTCACTAATGTTGTGTTCATCATATTTTATAAAACAAAAATAAGGAGAGGAGAGGGGAGGAGGGGGGAGAGAGGAGGAGGGGAGAGAGGAGAGGGGAGGAGGGGAGAGGAGAGGAAGCAAGTCTCCAAGGAAACCCCCCACATCTGCCAGGATTTCTACAATCAGAGCTCACTGTGGGGTGAAGCGGCAGCATCCCTTATCTAACACAGGACACTAGAAAAAAAGAAAAGAATCTTGGTGGTTTCTCCAGACTGAAACAAACACCATATCCATTCATTTGTCCTCTTGTCTTCTTTGAAGTTTTTGCTTGTTTGTGTCCTAATAAAAAGGCCATAGCCAGGATATAAAGCACTCCGGAAAGACACAGACTCAGAGAGCGTCAGAGAAGGAATAATGCTTCTGGAGCAACTGCCTCAAGGCCCTCTCCTTCTTCGCATCCTCGAAACCGAGACAGGTTAGCAAAGTCGCGCGCCAAAGGGCTCCCAACCCCACGGTGTTTATGTGATTGTGGAGTCTTGAGGTTAGTCTTCACTGATTTTTTTTCTCTTAAAATGTCCTTATTTTTTTGCCCTTAAGGTTGTTAATTTTTATGCTTGCCCTCTCTCCATTCTCATCCTTCAACTCCCGTGACAGCCAGAAGTAGGTATCAGAGGTCAGGCATGCAGTCCAGGCTCAAGTGCAGCTGTGTAAAGGGACACTCAGGACAACTGGATTTCGGCACAACCACCAACGATTTCAGGACCCAAGGTCCTCCTCCCTGGCACCCATACATTAAGTTCCTAGAGAAGAATGTCATTTCTGTGAGTGATAGGTCAGCGCCTAAAGTTCCAAGGGGGTGCAACCTGTGCCCCTTGGGTCACATGCAGCTCAGGATGGCTATGAATGTGGCCCAACACAAAATCATAAATTTACTGAAAACATGATGAGATTGTTTGTGTGATTACATGATGCAATGTATTTAATGTGTGGCCCAGGACAACTCTTCTTCTTCCAGTTTGGTCCAGAGATGCCAAAAGGTTGGCTAGCCCTGCAAGTCGAAACCACGCTGTGTGATACTGGGTAACTCAACCCAACTGAGCCACAGTGGCCTCCTCTAATAAATGGCAGCAACAGCAGTCCCACCTGAGAGCTGCTTTGGGGAAAAGGCCACTGCAGCCAAGGGTATGCTTGTACATGCTTAACAGCTGCTTCTTTGGGGAGGAGGGCAGATTTGCAGTGTCTGCCAATTTCTGTGGTGTAAATACCCACCCCTCAACATGTTTTCAAGCTGCAAGCATGATGTCACTGAACACCAAGCCAGAAGAGGGGTGTGCACTTGAGTCTTGAGGGCTGAGGGGAGCCGGTTCCAGCACAACACTTACTCCATCTACCTGTAAGTAACAGTGCCGACATTCCTGCCTCTACACACCCATTCACACCGTTCACCAAGCCCAGAAGCCCTTTCTCTTCTCTCTGTGTATCTCATTCGGACTCATAACTCAGGATTCAGCCTAAATGGCAACTCTTCATAAACATTTGCAAGATCTTTTACATCAGAATCAATTCTCTTTAACTTATCTCCAGCTAATGCTTATCCATTTTTCCCTTGGATTTGTTAGTTGTGCACAAGCCTATTTGTGCTGTTTCCCCTTTCTCCGCATTTGCCATATTCTCTATCCTTTTTGCTGGTACACAAAGCAAAACCCCTTGAACACAGCAAGAGTTCGATCAGTGTTAACGACAGAATGGGGTGGGAGGGGCCTGGCAGCATGGAGTTCCAGACCTACCCACAGGGGGCCAGGACAGAGCATTTCTCCTGCTTCAGGCCTGCCCCCGACACCTGGACTTGCCACTGAATGTTGGATCAGCCACACCAGGGAGCCTCAGTTATCACAAGATGGGAAGACAGGACTGGCAACATGCCCGTGAGGTACACCAAGTCTCCCGGCAGGGAAGCTAACCCACGGGAATGAGGGACGACACCTTTCCTCACACTGCAGTGGGGGGTGAGCACAGGCAAATAGGCTGCAAGCCAGCCAGGCAGAAGGAATCCCCAACACATACCTGAAACGGTAGCCTAAGTGCAAAAGCTGCAAAGGTATGGCTGAAGGCTATAAGGCTGCAAGAATTGGGATCATGGTCGGGCACACCCAAGAGGGAGGCAGAGAGAGAAGGTCAGAAACTGTCCGTACTGTGGATGACCAATTCTCTGTCTGTCTTGTTCAGGAGAGAGGGTCCATATGGGACGTTGCTATATTTGACTATACATTATATTCAGATACTTTTAAAAATGAGTACATATATGTAAAAGGCAGAACTTAAAGTGATCATTTCATGAAAACTTCAAAAGACACTTCAGGATGATTACAGAGCTCATTGAGGTTTTTCTATGGGAATAAAACAATGCATGCTAGGTTACTAGGTTAGGTAGGTAACTAGTAACTCTGTTACTCAGGAAACTGAGGCTCAGAGAGGGTGGCGACTTGCCCAACGCTAGACAAGCTATTGTGTGCGAATTCACCCCAGGACCGTTGGAATTCAAATCCCCGGCCCCTTTCCACTGTGTCCTCACACAAACTAATGCAAAAACATGGCTCTGAAATAATGCTTTTCCTTTTCTTATGTAGGACACATAAATCTGAAACCAGTTCTGAAGGTGGAAGCACCTAGCTTCCAGAGGTTAATGCTTCGAGGCATAACATTCACGTGGAAGTAGAAATTCTTAGGACTAAGATAAAAAAGGACAATCTTTTATTGCAAAGCCTCATACATTTTAAAATAGTGTTGTTATTTCAGTTAAGAGTAGAAAACGGTGAACTGAGATTTCTTTTTCTTGTTACAGCTATTCTCTGTCAGGAACTCACTGAACACTGATCTGCTGCCTGTGGATCAAATTCAGCCCCCTGGTAGACATATACCTAGGGTGGAAGTCAAGAGTTAAAGCCTGTCGATAAGCTTTAGTTTTTATTCTTCATGATACCCATGATGCACCTGGGACTCTCCTCTCGCCCTCTTTGACATGGGGAGAGATAAAAATGTCATCCATTTAGGATGACCTGTTAACTTCACGGCTTTTCATCCGGTTTGCTTGTATGTCTACCATTATTCAAAGAGAATTCCAGATTGAATACTGATGTCCAGTTATCTCAGGCCCTGTTTGGAAGATGATGAAGAAATCTTACAGTACTTCTTGGGGCATAATACTAATGTTGTGGAAGGAAAAAAAGCTGTCTTGGAAGCAGAACACAACTAGTTGAGTAGTTTATGTGAATGAGAGAGTGCAAATTAATGATCACAGAAGATTCTACATCTTTTCCGGGCTGAGCGTTACAGTGATTTCTTCCGCAGAAATCTAGGCTAACATTTGCATTTTCCAGTCTTAGGAGCCACCGTGAACGACTCAGGTTTAAAGCTGTCTGGTGTTCATCACTCCAGTGCCCACTTGAATCTACATCAACATCAACCCCGGTCTTATCTGTACACACCAGGAAGCAAACTGAAATACAACGTCTCCAGAAAACTTAATGTAAGTGCAAAATCAATGGGTAAATTATCTTCTTACAAAAACAAGTGAACATACAACAATAGCGACAACAAAATACTTCCTTCTGTTTTTTTCTAAATAGAAGATAAAGTGCTACTCCAAGGAGATACCACTCCCAATGCAAACCTGCCATGGGTCGAGTCAGTTCTAATGCATGGTTTCCAGAGCGTTCTGTCCAGCGGCATTCAACCAAATTCTAACAACACTTACACTAATTTTCAGTGGACACGGCCACTTAAGCAGTTCACTGCCCCTGGCTGTACATAGAAGCCTGGGCAATTGGTATTGATGCCGCCCAAGAGTGTCCAGAGATGCTCATGTGCTTGGTTGTGTAACAGACATTTCCACTTAGCAAAGCCCAAATGAACATGAATTATGATCCTAGCACACCCTGGGGCAAGTGACTTCCTGGAAAACACACATTATACTATGTCCTGTGACTCATTTCCTTACGCAGTCTCCGGTCCTCTCCACTCTCCTTTGTTATGGTCAAAAGCATATATACTCTTAGGAAAAAAATTAAAATATTTTCTTCACTATACATCACCTCTGTGATATTTTCTCTGTTTACATACAGCAAGGGACAAAAGTTAGAAGGCACTTTATCCTTGTCGGGATAAAGAAGATGAAGACTTTGGATATTCCTAGAGGTGGAAGAGGAAAAAAGTGCATCCTGGCAAGGAGGGCTCCTTCGCCCCCGTCCCCACACTCCTGGAATGGGTGTTCCGGTTTCCCACTTCTCCTGGTGGCAGAGAGGGTAGCAATTACCAAGTGCTTTGATCCAGTTTCACCTTTGCAAGGAGAGAAAAGCTTGAAATAGGGGCCATGGCCTTGGCCTGGTCAATGGGAGCATCCTACTCCTGTTTCCTTGTTATCTCCAAACCGTCAGTCAGCTACTAAGGAGTTGACAGCCCTCCATAAGAGGACTGGGGCTGGGGACCACAATTAGCTGGTGATTAGGGTTTTAGAAAAGACCATCTCAGGAAGAAAAGAAAACTGTCAGAACAAAAAGCAGATAGGCAGGTTGTAACACGTGTTGCTAAGAATGACAAATTACTCCGAACTATAACATTCCAATATTTCTTCTACTCTTCCTCTCTCACTCTTTGTGAAGAAAGTTATAGGGAAAAAGTAGGTATATTGTTTCCTAACTCAGAATCACAACTACTTCTTTGAGAAGGTCAGCTAGTATGCATCTCAGGGCATCTGTGGAAACTGGACCAACAGCTTGAACACGTGGCAGGCAGGAGATCTTCTTTGTCTGAGCCTTTTAGCTCAGGTATCCCTCCTCCAATGGCGTGGAGACATTGAGCCCTCTTCCTACCCCTGTTAAGAGGCTTTTCATCCATCTGTTAAACATTCCTCTTTTCTTTTTAACTTGAAGTTTCCTTCAGATGTTTACGAAATACAGTAATTTAAGGGAGTTGACATTTTCTTTTCTTTTTTAAAATTTTATTTATTTTTGGAGAGAGCAGAAGGAAGGGAGAAAGAGAGGGACAGAAAAATCAATGTGTAAGAGATACATCAATTGGTTACGTTTCACTTGTGTCCAATTAGGGACCGGGCCTGCAACCCAGGCATGTGCGGTGACTGGGAATTGAACCAGCCAGCCATTTTCAATTCCTGAATGAATAATCTAACTTCCCTTGTCCTCAAAGGAAAATAGTTTGAGGAAAGCTCTCATGAATTTTATTAAAAGTAGGATTTTTTTTTCAACTACAAAAATTGAAAACCAAATGAGCAAGAAATATTTGGTAAGTGTCATTATTTGCGCCTAGTATGTTACTTTGCGTTTTGGGGAAAGCAGGATAAGACAGCAATGATCTTTGGAGTGAGCTTAATTCTAGCTAAAGATTAGCACAAGAAACATGGGAGCAGCAAGGTCAAGGTCTCATTGATTTTTCTGGTAGTCAGAAGGGAACGTGAGTTGGGAAAGGGAGTCTATGTAGAAATATTGAGGAAAAATTTGCACTGGCTATGCAGCTGTGAATGGAATGAAGACAATTCTGGTGGTTGACAGAAATGTGGGCAACACAATGGTATTTTAAAACAGTAATTATCCTTATAAATGTATCAAGTCTCTGCTTAAAGCAATATTTCTCCTAATTGAAATCCTCTAGTAATTTTGTACGTAGAATGGGTGCTGACTCAGATATGATGCCTTCGGGTTTACAATTTTAGAGGGTACGCTGAGCTTCTGTCCAGTCACTTGTTGCCCAGTGCAGTGCTGTGTCGGGAGATGGTTGTTCTTTTTTTTTTTTTTTAATTTTTAATAGCAGTGAGAACAAATTGCCCCATATCAAAGGGCTATTGTGAAGTTATGGAAAGCAATACTTGCAGAGATGTTTTAGCTTCTTAGAGAGAAGTGTTATCTGAATCAAAGCCTGTGAAAAGAGGAGCAGCTCTAACATTTTCTGACAGTGAGGAACTATTTTGTTGTAAAATAGTTTCTAAGGGGAAGAGTGCTCTAGATATTAGTTGTCAAATTTAGAGGAACAGGACCAACCAAAATCAAGGTGCTAGGAAGCACTGAAAATAATACAATCTCCAGTAGGGTGGAGAAAATAATTTATTACTGATTTCCATGGCTCCTTGTAATAAGAACAGTAAGAATGATGTCAAGAGACATTTTATAGAGCGGAATCCTGTACTCCACTGGAGAACTGAATTACTGGAATAGCTTCTGGTCAAGACGTATAATTTTACCAGTGTGTATCATTTTCCCATTCCAAGCAAAGAGCAAGAAAAAGAGTTAAAGAAAGTTCAAAGGCCTAAACTCCTCTGCACTGCGTGGAAGGATGGCAACAGAAGTGAGAAAGCATCATTTAGCACATCAGGGCATCAAAGAAATATGACATCGTGCAGTGAAATATATTTTCCAGGTCTCTACCACTAAATGATGCTGTTAAATAAAACTAACCCCCGAATATATTTTACTCTGTAATAATGATTGCCATTACAATTCTGAAATTAAACATTCAACCTGTAAGGAATCATCAAAGTAATTCAGGGTTTTAAGTTTTTTCATGTTGGCTGTGTACTTTTATAAGTTATTTTTCCCATGCCTATGCTAATATTATCCTGAATTTCAAATGATAGTAGATTATTCCCATTTCCCCAACATATGATGCACACTCTCTATGAATATTAATATTTTTTCTAATACTTTTTAAACCAGTCATTACTATGATAATACTTTGGTAATGAATTTACAAAACTTCCATACAAATACTACATGTGCTAATACAATAAAAATACTGTGGAAATAATATGCATAATGCATTAGGCTTTGTTACAGATGCCTGCCAAAAATAGTGTTTGGCAAACAGTAGCATGCTTGAAAAGTGCCTAACCGATTAAAATTTATTGCTGCTGATAGACCCCGGGCAAACACGGGACTATCTACGCTATCCATGCCCTGGCAGACACATCCGTTCACCGACTGCTCCGATTATCTCGGAAAGCTGCTGGACAGCACTAAAATTAAGGGAGACACTTAATGAGATGGCTAACGTTAGGGAGAGTGACTTCTCCGAACAAATGACCCGCCCCGCCAATATAGCATAGTTTCATCTCCATGGATATCGCGTCTGGCAAAAGGTCATGGCACCAGCCAGCTGCTGTGGGTAGAGCTGCTCTGTGTAGTCCCTGAGGCTCAGTCTCTATTTTCACAGACCGTCTCATTTGAACGTGAAAAACTACGCCGGCATTAAAGTGCTCTCTTCTCTCCATCTCATTCCTAGTTTGAGGTCACCTAGTGCCTTACTATTTCATGACTGCACCTTCCAACATATGCGGAATTCCTCTTACCGTGAGTGACTGCGTGGGGAGAGGAGTCTCTCCCACCCCCGGAAGTCACGTGGGGAAAGCGCTGAACCCTGGGGTGGAGTTTTCTGAAGACAGAGTCTATCTTCTTCACAAACTATAATTTGCCATGAAAGCACTGAACATTGTTGCAAATGAATCAAGGTTCATTCGATTTCTAAAAGATCACAAGTTCATTAGTTTTGTTAGGTCATTAGCACTTGTGTGTGTGTGTGGGGGGGTGTCTCTAGTTAATTAAATTTAGTCCCATCATTTTATAGATGGGTGAATTAAGGTGCAAAAGGGGGAGTTGACTTGACTAAGGGCACACAGCTAATTAGCACAGAGTCAAGATGACAATTCCTTCTTCCCAGCTCAGGTTCTCCCACCAATGATGTTGGCTTTTCCACAGAAGGAAAAGAGAGGAACTTGGCATCTGAAGTGCTAGCCTACCTCCCATTGCCACCTCCAGTGCTCCCGTCCCCTGGGGCTAGCCAGTCCTTCCAGGGCTGGAGAAGAGAATCTTCTGTGTTGAGGATAAACAGATCAAATGGGTATTACTGATCAGCCTCAAATGGGGTAAACTCTAAAATATGTGGTTAGATAGGGGCACGCACAAAATTCGGGGCAATATGGAAATTTTAAGTCCTAAAGCCTATACTGGCTTTCATTTATGTATTTATTTTTACTAGCAGACATATTACTAATTTCCCATTACTTGAAAAATCAGAATCATCCCTGAAGAAGATCCTGGTCAGAAATAAAGGAAACTCTGCAGTTCAGAAACGATTCCTGAAAAGTGAAACTGAAATTCATCTCAGTTAAAATGCGGAAATGAAAAGGGCAACAGAGAACATTAAGTTTAGCAGGAATGCAAGATGTGCAATCAATCACATGCTTTTAAAAATCTAAACAACCTAGTAAGGAGATTGACAATCTATAAAAATAAGTGGAAAATTGTTACGAGGACCATTAACAAAAGAGGAGAACAAACAGGACTGTGAAACCCCAGGCAAACTCACAATCAGAATGCAGAAATGGAAGGTGTGAGCAGACAGGATGTATTCATAAAGAGGGATAACAGAAGGAGGGAGCAGCCGATAATAAAATGACTAATGAGTTCCATTTTAGTTTACTTTAAATTCACTGAAAGCGACCTGTGTGGAACAGGAATATCAACTTTGAAGTGGTGGATGTTCAAGGTGCTCTCTAGCAAAACAGAGAAATTGTTGCTGGCAGCTGGGAGATTAGCATTTCATGCTGGCTCTTTATTTAGTCCCTGTGTAACAGGATGCAGCCAAGAAATGGGCCCAAATAAGGATTTGTAATGGGGTCCAGAACTCAAGGTATCCAGGAAATGTTAGAGAAATATGTACAGGATGTCCTCACCCCGACAAGTCCGAACTCGGAGGAGATGGGACTCCTGGAGCAGGACCATGCAGAGCTGTTTTGTACAGCAGCAGCTTTGCAGCTAACCTCTGGCATGGTCATTTAACATATCTATAACCTTTAACTGGTATCATAGATATGTTAAATGGCTGTGGCCATGCTTTGAGCCAGGGGAATGGAAGTGACTGCGACCCAAGATGTAACTGGGAGGCAACTCCCCCCTGGATACAGTGCCTGTGTGAAAACTTGAAGATGGTTGGCTCCATGCCATGGGGCCACACCTGCCCACAGTTACCATGGCAGCCCAGAAAAACTGGAAGAATATGGAGTGCTGGCAGGTGTAGCTGATTGAAGGAGGAGTCAGAAATGGGGCTGCAGAGGAAGATTGGCACAGGGATTTAAACCCCGGCACGGCAGCCATAAGGGGGCCTGGACCACGAGGCTTTGGAAGAGTGGAGACCCCTCGGCCTGAGAGACAGAGAGACAGGACGACATGGCTTTGGGTGGCTCCCTTTGCCACTTGGCCTAGGAAGCAGGAGAGACTTTGCCTGGAAGAAAAGGGGTGAAAGGACTCTTGCTGGTGGGCCATGAGAAGGTGGCACGGGTTTTAGATTAACTGGACATCATGGTGGTGACACAGTGGATAGTGTCGGAACTGAGGATCTGCCTGAATCACGGACTTCTACTTCTTTTCCTGAGATATGGTACCCTGGACTGGGCAAAGGGGAGAAGGAAGGACTGTGTATGTTTGTGGGTATTCTAGAGAACTTTAGTATTTTAAAGGAGACCTTAAGTCATTACTCCAAGCCTGTATAACGTGTAAATAAATAATTCCTTTCCTTTTCATAAGTCTCTGGCATTGAGAGACATCTTTCCATTGGCAGTGAGCATAACGAACCTGGTGCGGGGTTGGGATATCGTTGGGTGTCCCGGCCCTGTTCTGTAACACCTGTGCAAGTCACTTTTTAATATAATACCCAGCAGGCCATGCAGTTGTAGAATACTAGTTTCATTCATTCAACACATTTGTTGATTCCTTACTATGTGTTAAGTACTATGCTAACTACTAAGGACAGAACAATGAGCAAAATTTGACACAGTCCCTGTTTTCTTGGAATTCACACAGAAGTTGGGGAGTTGGGAACAAATGAGGACAACAGCATCCTGAGAAATGTATTCTCTTAAATTCAGCCAGAGAGGAACATGGCTCTATGACAATGTGTGATGATGACCAGCAGTATAGACTGGGAATTTGGGAAAGACTTCTCCAAAGGAATGATGCTGATATTGACATTGGAAAGATGAATGGGAGTTACATGGAGGAGTTGGCATGGGAGATTCTTCCGGGAGAAACTGGGTAGAGAGAACCCAATTGGGGCTTTTTCCTCTATCTTAATGCCATTGTCATAGACTCAGCTTTCCAAGAAAGGATGATTGAAGATAATTTAAGAGGCATCTAAAATGCACTTGACCTCACCGAGTCCTTCATTTGGCCAATCAATACAGTCAGACATTTTCCCAATTGAGGTGAGAAGCTCAGCAAATTTCAAAGCATAAACTAATTTGCATTGAGTTGAAAAAAAAGTAACCCAATGTACCTCTCTTTCAAACCAACAGTGACCAAACAGTACAGTTCGGCCTGAGACTGGAGGCCAGGGCTTAGACAAGCCAGGCATACCAATGCCCTGGGAAGTCTCCCCTTTCTGAAGAAATCTGCCAGACAGACACCAGACCATGAGATCAGGGAAAGGGCTACTCTTGCAATACAGCTAGCATTCCTGCCCCCCCAGCGTAAGATTCACTAAATTAGCAACGCTGAACAAAAAAAGAGCCCTACCTTACTAGAGTATAAATTGGTTGGGAGACAACAAAGAGCCACTGGCTCTGAAAGATAAAGCCTTTTCTGGAAATTATGCATTTTGGTGACCTCTTGTTTAGATAACCAATTTTATTGCCATTTATTCATATATCCTCCTTTAAAGTTTTTTCTCTTTCCTCTATCTCTCCCTCCCTTTCCCACTTCTTTTCCCTTTCTTTTTTGCTTTCCCTTTCCTCTCTCCTCTCCCCTTCCCTTCCTTTTTCTCTTTATTAGTCAAGCCTGTGGCCATCATGTGGCATGAGAAGTGTATGATACAAACATATAATTAAATAACAACCACACATTAGCAACAATAAGTGATAGAAGAACAGCGCCCCAGGTGCATTTATTTTTAAAGCACTTTATTATATCATGCCCTCTCTCTCTTCAGGCCAAAGATTGTGTAGAAAAATAGTCCTTCAAATGCGTACTGAAAGTTAATGGCCTAAAACACCTGACAGGAGTCAGGAGAAGGGAGGCCTTGGTATGAAGGAGCCCTTCCCCAGGGTGCAGCCCTGGGGAGGGTCAATTGAACAAACATCTAGGAATTATATACTAAGGGCACAGAACCCAAATACACAAACATTTCTAGGTTTCAGGAACTTCTTCCAGGAAGTGTTTCCAGAACACTGTTAAGAAGACATAGTTAAGGGTTGCTTGGAACACTGAGTAAGTGTCTTTTCAAAGCCATGTGTGGGTAACTTGCCATGTACATGGTTGTCAGCTCACCTGACAACAGAGAATAATGCTTGAGCATCACTTCCTGCAGTGCCATCATCTTCCAAGTCTTAGCTTCTTGCAGCTTCTTTCTAAAGCTACTAAGCATTAACTGAGCAGGCGGAATTGCAACGGTCCTCAGAGATTTATGCCAAGATTTTCCCTTCATAAAGGTCTGCCTCAAAGCCAATAAATATCAGCTTTATTTTGCTTCATCTAAGCAGAACTGCACTTGATTTCATTCATTTTCTGGCATTGTGGCACCCACCAGGGGCCTTACTATGTGCCAGGCACTGTGATTCATAATTTCATAAGCATTATCTTAATTAAACTTCATCCCCACACTGTTTGTTATTCCTGTCAACAAATGAGGAAGTTGAAGCTCAGTAAAAATAAAATCAGTTGCCTAAGATTGCATCGCCACAGTCCAGAATCTAAGCGGATAGACAGACTTTGCTTCCAATACTTCAAGTCCTAAAAAAATGGATCCCTTGAACTCATAGCTTCTCCTTACCTCAGACTATGAGCATCTTGAAGGGTTAGGTTCTGGACTTTCCAAGTAGTCACTATATGTCTCCATTCATTTATAACTCACTAGATCTCTAAGGGGAGATTTGGATGAGTGTGTTGTTTTCATTGCTGCTCAGGTTTCATGCACGTGTCTTCCATTAGTTGTTAAATTAGAGATATTTCATATGTGGTTTCCTCTCACATCATTTGTGAGACTCTCCCATCAATCATCTGGGGTATAGGGTTCTAACTCTTCAAGACTTGGTAATGTCCACATTTCCATGTGGATTAAGTGACAGTTTTTTAGCTAAAGAAGAAGGTGGAGGAGGAAAAAGATGAGGAGAGAGAAAAGAAAAAAGATCAATAGCAACATTAGAAACCTATTTGGCAAAGCCAAAAGATGGGTTGGTAAGTGGGTAGGTGTCTTTCTGTTTTGTTTTGTTTTTTACTTAAGAAATCTATAACCCATAGGAAGGTTATCATGCTAAAAACAAAGCTAGATGAAAATACTGAGCATAACATACTTATGGACAAATTGACAGGTTATGTATTATTCTATGAGCTTCTTACAAAGTCCAATTCAAATTTCTTCCATATCTTGAAAAGATGGAACTATCGGAAACTGGGAAAATTCCTTCTAGATTTCCTCTTTCTCATATTCTCATATCATATTCTCTTTATGGATGTGCCAATTTAAATACATGTGTCCGGTGACACAACTCTAAAAGAATGGCTTCAGAGAGTGAAAGAAATCCATATCTAGTATTTGGGTGATCAAATATCGCTTGTGTCTTGGCACCCGGCATCCAGCTTAGGTTAATGTCAACAACACCCACCTTAGGTTAATGTCAACAACATCTGGAGCTTGATAGGCACACGTAATGGAGTGACACTGAATAGCAATCAAGAAGGCTATAGCTCAGGCCAGCTGGTCTACCAAAGAAAGAACAGATTCCATTAATAACGGGGTTGTCTCCATCCTCATTTTGCCACCTGTAAAATTGTCAGGACACTTTCTTCCCCCAGAGGCCTCTGTTCTCCCTGTTCTCTGCCAGACTCTGGGGCTTCATTTTGGTAAACTGGGGGATAAGGAGAGGGAGTGGTTATCATTTGGAAGAAAGGCAGATTCACAAGCTGTAACTGACCTACAAGTGTGCACTATTAACAAAGTCTGTGGTACTAAATGACTACATAAAGCAGCTTAAAAGCACATGAAGGCAAATTTATAATAGGCACATATTTGCAGCCAGCTGCCATTTATTGAAAAACAAACAGTATATATCAGAACATGGTCACTGAGGGAAAGACATATTTCAAAGTGTAAGAGGCACTGGGTAAGTATCTCCTTGCACTGGTTTGCAAAATGTTTTTCTTATAATGATCATAATTATATTTGGAGTTTCATAGTAAAAGAAAATTTTCAAGTATGTTGCATTTTTTTAATATGAGCACAAAGCAAAGATTTCCGTAGAGTCTGTTCTTTGGAAAGAAAAAAAATACAATAACAATCTCCAAGGTCACCCTAATTGAAATGTTCTAATAAAAGAATTCATAGCAAAAGGAAAGACTTGAACCTTTCCCACAGTTGATACAATCTTAGTATAAAGATAGAGAATGAGAAATGGAAAGGTTAAAGGCAAATAGTTTATCTCAGAGAGTTACGTAAGCACATCAAACAGCTTACAAGGCAGAGTCATCTAATTATACAAAATGCCAAAGTTTCCACAAGGAAAAAAGAGGGTCACAGGGAATGATGGAATGCAGGACACCAGAGAGGCTGCTGAAACGCAGAGAACAACACTAGGAGTGAATGACCCAGGATACCTGAGTGTCCCTGGGCAAAGTGAAACCAGAAGCAGGGAGTGCCCTAGGTGTGTGATGCCACACGAATGATCAGGTACACTTCCAGACTCTGGCTCACAGGCCAGAAAAGTATAAATGCGTATGAAGACCACCCCTGTTCACTCCAAAGCAGGAACTTCTTTTCCTACTTGCTCCTCAACAAGCAGCTGGTGAGATTTTTTTTTCCAGAAAGATGAAGGTTGTTCTCTGAGGGGCTAAGTTGGGGAAGCTCAAGCAAGCTGTGTTAACTTTATACAAGAAAATCATTTTGGTTGCTTCCTATTTTTTATATGCAATACATTATAATCCTACTATTCTCATTTATATTTAAGAAACCTAGTCACAAGAAAAATGAATAAATCCTTTCTAATTGTCAATGACTGGAAGGCAGTGTTGCTGTTTCATGCATCTGCACATCCCTATTACTGCAAAAGCATCTTATTCATTCCTGGTATTAAATTTCAGGCACTGTCCTCGGTGCTGAGAATACTGCAGTGACCAAAACAGACCATATTATTACCCCTGTGGACCTTAATTCTGAAGAGAGGAGATGGCCAACAGTCAAATAAAGTCACAAGTAATTGCATATTGTAAAACTGCTATGAAGGACGCAAAGGATGGTGTGATAATGAATAATTGGGGCTCTACTTAAGATAACATGTTTAGAGTAGGCTGCCCTGTGTAGGTAAAATTTAAAAATAAAAATCTTAGAAGAAAGAAACTGTATGAAAAGCTATTCAAACAAGACAAGGACCCTGAAATATAAAGTGACTTGGTATGTTTGAAGAACAGGCAAGAGGCCAGTATGAGAAGGGAAGACAGAAAAATTAATTGCTAGTATTTTTGGAGGTGCAGGTGAATGCCAGATCCTATAAGGCATTGCCCGTTTTGATAAGGATATTAGCTTTCAGATGCAGTTGAGAGGACCTGAAAAGTTTTAAGAGAGGAATCTGATTTTGGTTTTATAAAGATCACTCTGTGCATGGAGAAAAAATTGGGATTGGTTAGGGTAGGATAAAAAACAAATAGCAGCTCAGAACACAGATTGATAACTTGGATCCAGGAGGTAGGCCTGAAAACGGGGAAAGTGGATAGATTGGAGATGTATTGTGGAAGTTAAACTGGGAGAATTGGCTAGTGCATTGAATGTGGGGGAACAGGGAAGACAGAAGTCAAGAAATAAACCAAGTTTTTGGCTTTCCAACTGCGTAACAACACCTGTAAGTAGAACAGCTTGTGGTGAGAAATCAAGAGTTGTGTTCTGAACAGACCACAACTCTTGGGATTGTTTACACGACACCCACATGGAGATGTCATGCAGACAGCAGGTCACTTCAGGACTGAGAAGAAAGGGCAGGACAGGAGAGAAATGTGTTGGTGTGAACAGCTTCCGAGTGACATTTAACACCATGATGCTGAGAGCACATAGAAAGAGTGCATCTACTGAGAAAGCAAGAGGGCTCAGAGTAAGCTGTTTTCAGCAAATATCCAGGAGTCAGGGATAGGGAAAGGAACCGGCAGCAACGAGGAACAGTGGATGGAATCAGAGACAGGAGTGAAGCAGTACATTTAGAAAGTTTTCTAAGGATAATGTACTAAAAGATGCTGGGATATAAGGAAGGATGGGGAGTGAGAACTGACACGGGGATTTAGATGTGGAGGTCGTTGAGGATTCGGAGAGTGGTGAATGGGGACATCTCACGGGACAGGTGAGAGTGAATGAGAAATGAGGAAATGGAGACCAAGAAGACAGTTCCTTTCAGATGCTTTGTGTGGATAGGAGCACATAATGAGGCAATGTCTGTGGTGGCGGCCAGACTCCAGAAGTTGTTTGCTTGCTATTTTAAGATGGAAGGTATCAAAGGAGGTCAGATACTGATGCAGTAGGGGGGGAGAGAGAGAGAGAGAGAATTAATGAAGTAGGAAAGGGAGAGTGGGAATCACAAGAGTAAAGACCTTGAAGAAGGCAAAAAGGTTTAGAATTGCAGCTTCCAAGCTGAAGATGGACCTTGTTCAGTAGCAGAGTACCTATTCCACAGTAAGAGAAGGAAAGGCAAAGGATATGGTAAGCATACTCGAGGGTACTCCATGGTTCTTGAGTGAATGAATGAATGAATATATCTGTAATATCATGCTTCTTTTCCACAACCGAAATAATTTAAATGTTTTTTTCTCAAGTTTACGTCATTCACAAAGATGCTGTATCTTATAGTTCATCCTTCTATGCGTTCCCATAATACTCTCTGCACAAGCCAGTTTTCACTTTGCATGTATCCCTGTGTCTTCCTACTTACGCCTTTCAGCCCGTGGGCTCCCTGCCTCTTTAATGAGATAGGGAAGGCCAATCACATTCCTGCGCCTCCCGGCACAGTCCTCACCGCACAAGTTCAGCGTTGAAGCAGAAGTTCAATGGATCTTTATTGATTAATTGAAGTCCATATTCCAAGGTCTTGCCCAACAATACCATTAATAATATTGATGCTTATAGCTCTAATATTCTATGACTTTTAGGCAACTGTAAACATGCACTTCAGTCACCAAACCAATAGATGTGATTATACTGCCGAAACCCATTTGTTTCTAATCCTTGAATTTACCCACAAACATGTTCCAGTGCAGGGTGGGGAGGGGGAATAGGGGCCTCAGAGAATCCAAAATAACAAACCACATCAGTTTTCATGAGCAAAATTAACTCCCAGCCAACGCAAAGATGTTTTTCCCATAATTAAACTTCCACAGCTTTCATTTTACAACTGCTGAAGAACTTGCCATTTCTCGGCAGCGCGACCGAAAGGTAATGCGTCTGTCCATTCTAAAACTACGTACCAAAAAGACATGCTTTCGCCAACACTCTCACCGAAGGTGAGCGCAACAAC
The DNA here is from genome assembly GCA_004026765.1 of Micronycteris hirsuta. Classification (NCBI taxonomy): domain Eukaryota; kingdom Metazoa; phylum Chordata; class Mammalia; order Chiroptera; family Phyllostomidae; genus Micronycteris; species Micronycteris hirsuta. The sequence continues at coordinate 62,987 of PVJI01003602.1, forward strand.
AGAAGAGAAGATTAATTTATATTTTTATTCGAATTAATTTATACATGGGGATTTAATTCCAGGATGCAAGCCTGTGATTAATTTAATTTTTGTTTCAATTTATGAGGATGTACTTGGTTAATACAGTGCCTTTGGAAAAAATGCTTATCGAAGGATCTCATCTGTTTGACTTACTGTTTATCTTAAGTTCCTTTCATTACATAAGAAATTATTATTTGCCCCTGAAGTTGAATCCACTGCAGGGTGGGAAGGCAATGCCAGTGCTATCATAACCTACTATTTCCGAGGAAAGCAGCAGATTCAAAAGAAATCTTGTTTGACTTTCTTGACATAAACTTATTTCCCACGTGCATTGTTGATTAATGCTCAAATCCTTGCTGACATTATGATAAGCTTCAAAGCAACCCTGCCTTAGTGAGGGGAGAGAGAGGATCACCTTTTCTCCTAGAAAATCCCTTAAACTGGAGGTTTGAAGCAAAGGAAAGGAAGGTGAGGAAAAATTGAAAGGGGAAGACCTGAACAGAGATAAAAAAAAATGCAGAGCACAAAGGGAAAGAATACTACCCAAGGAAGTATCCTTGAAAGGTAATGAGTCTTTCCATTCTAGTCTTTCTGTTCTTTTCAGTTTAGAAAATTGTGGAAAATAAGCCAATCTGTGTAATCCCGTTAGGAACTGTTAGTTTGAGGCTTTAGTCATGGAGAAATGGTGTAATGAGATTAAGCCACAGAAGAAAACATGACTGCCTCCTGCTTGTTGGGAGAACAAAACAAAGAAAGCAATACATGGACAATCAAAATCCCATGCCTCTGCCCCGCCCTGCAGAAATAAAACAATTAGGAGGGAAGATCTCCTGATAATGCAAATGCCAAACTCCAGCCTCTCTCAGCTGCACATCTTTGAAGAGAATGCGCCTGCTTTCATTTTTTATTTCCTAAAGCTCTTCTTATTATGATGACAGAATGATGTGATTTTTAAAGGGAAAGACAAGTTCTGCTGATTATTCCCTGTTAGCTGGAGTTCCCTTTCTTGAAACCTAAGAAAATATGTGGTGAAAATATTCTATCATCCTTTAGTATTTCTTCCTCACCTCCCAACTTCAATCTCATCCCACAAAGTTCTCTTTTTTAGTTGCAACTACTCAGCTCTGCCATTGAAGCCACAAGCAATAAATAAATGCATGAGAGCAGCTATGTGCTAATAAAACTTTATTGACAAAAACAAATGGCCAGCCTTCAGGGTGCAGTTTGGAGGCGAGAGAAGTGGAAACAATATTTGGGACACTTTAGATGAAACTGGGGGCCCTGTGTCTTATTCCCAAATCTATCAATATTTTCTGTACAGGTTTTTTGTAAAATTAAAACACAGACCTGTCATTCAGGATACTGGATTCACAGAAGTGAGAGTCATTGTGAACAAATATTTCTGCTCTGGTCACTTTTTGTCACTTAGAGTTACACATGCTGCTGTGGAGAAAAGGGGCAATGGTAGAAATGACAGAAGATGCCTAGTCCTCTGAATGGGCCATTGGGCTAATGCCAGCCATCTGACTAGATCTATTAGTAAGGAATAGTCGCTCTCATAGTTGGACCGAGGGTCACATCAGGATACTTACTTGGGATTTTGTTACAAATGCAAATTCTCAGGACCCACATAGTCCTACTAAAAAGTTCAGGGGGCGGGGTCCGGAAATGTGTTTTCACAGGTCCTCTGGCTGACCTTGACTCACGTTCAAATTTTAGAATCACTCTTCTGGAGAGTCTCTCATTCCTCTCAGCTGCCAGGTGTCTATGTTCAAACAGAATACTTGTTACCTGGATGGTGAAATGGCCTGTGGAGAACTCATGCTCTTCAGTAGGAGCAAATGACAAATAACTGAAAATAGTGATAGAAAGTAAATTGAAAAGCACTATTTTGAGTCCCTGATTATAGATTATTTTTAAGCAAAGACAAATTTTACATTCAATATGCACCTAATTTCTGATTTCTTTCTCTTTGCCACCTAATCTCGCTTCTATGAGTGTGTTCGTGGGATGCAAATAGATTTTTATTATTAACCAAGAATAACAGAATTTGTAAAGTAAATCCATAGTACATAAAATAAAGTACATTTTACTCTAAGTCAAAAACTAACAAGTTTGAAATTGGATGTTGTTGCGGATGAGCTATATTTCACCTTCATGGCGATGTAAGTAACCCCGGACACATAACAGGCAGCATGAGCACCTCTTCAAAAGAAAGGTGTGAGAAAACCTTGGGGGTCACAATTTTCAGCTCCAGGACAACCCTGGTCAAAATCTAAGAGACCTGCAAACATCCAAGTTCACACTTTGAATTGTGTCCAGATGGGAATAAATTCCCATGTCAGACCCAAAGACCTAATAAAGAGAAGTTTGTGTGTGATGGCAAATTGCCTTGCTCCCTGCAAGCCAGATCTGGCCAGTAGGTTTCCCTTCCTGCAAGAATGCACTTCCCTTTGCCATGACTTAGCTGCTCTGCCTGTGGCCAACCCGAAAGCCCAGAGGGCACCTCAGCAAGCAGTTGTAAACTCTGGGTAGAAAGGAATGAACACAGTGTGTAAGTGGAAGAAGGGAAAGGAGAAAGGTGGGGCTTCCTCACTTAATTTTGATCTAACAAGCCTTCCTGAGATGCAAACTCCCTGTCCCCAGTCTTCCTCCTGTGGAGGCTTTCAGAAACATGGGTCTAATCCTCTTCTCAAACTCTTATTCATCTCCAGCATAGGTATTTCAGCTGTGTGTCCTAAGCACCTCACAGTATGGTGTGAAAATATCCATTTCTGCAGGACAATCCTATTAGAGGAAAATCGATTAATTCAGCTGACTGGATTTACTGCACTTGGACCCCAGCAGCGGCTAAACATATTAACCGAAGTTAAACAACAAAAACGGCTGTAGTTAACATCGACACTTTTAAGGGAGAATCTGGCTCCAGTAGACACCAGCCCTGCTCTGTGAATTTCACCCCCACACAGTAATGCTGAAGGGGGGCCATGCAGTCTCCACTGGGGGGGTGTTTTGTTTCTCCACCCCTTCACCCAGCCTGCTTCTCACCAACACTTGGATGCAAAGAGCCAGGAGAGAGAAGCAATAGTTTCAGGGAAAGTCACTCTTGTTAGAAAAGTTTACTTCGAAATTCAAAATAAGTAATTGGCTTCAGCATAAATGCACAGGTCAACACAAATCCCATGCTTGCATTATAGTTCTTATCTAGAAAATTTTCCATGTAGTGTTTACAATAGTAGCAAACATGAGGACTCATCATTTTGTACACACTGAGGTCATATAATATAGCTATTTATTTCTATCCAAGTAATCTACTTGGGACAGAGGGAAAGCCCTGCAAAAAGGGACTAGTGAAAAATTTAATATGACCCTGATTTAACTCCAGTTTACTATAGCTGAAAAATAGTTCAAAGTGTTCAAATAAGGGGGGAAAAAGCCCTAAAGTTAAAATTTAAATGAGAACCAAATCACACCAGGAAGCAAAAGTTTTGAAAAAGAAATTCTCCTCAACAAAGAAATGCACTGGTCATCGTGTATCTCTAACTTTAAAAAGGCTTACGGAGAGATTTAGCAAAGTAGCAATTTTATTACACAATCCCTTGACAATGGGTTAAACAGTCAAGACATCGTTATCAATGGTAGTTACCGAGTCGGAGTTCAGGACCCCTCATATAAGCTGAACAACTGCATCCCAAGAACGTTGGCTAATGAAATCACCAGTACGCAATGAGAAAGGCTTCAAACATGGTGAGCTCCAAATATTATCATCGAAAAGGGGAAAAAAATGCAGAAACCTGTGAGTGGCACAGAGCTTCGTCCTTGGTTGTGTTCAAGTTCAGATTTTTATTTTAAAAAATTGTCAGTTTGATAGATGGCAAATAAAAAGAATTCTGGAATGGTCTCTACCATCTCTAGCATTTCCAGCATTGGATGTTGTGTTTGAAAATCCATCCCAAACAAAATTGTCAAGCATATTTATACAAAACAAAATTGTCAGGACTATCTGTCAATAGATTAGAACAATGGACAGAAAAGACAAAATATGATAGCAATAAATATAAAGACTTATTATCATTTAAAAAAAATCAATGGGATAAATATGACCAAGAGGATCTTGACAGCTGAAGTGAAGGTTATCTAGCAAATTTGTTGACCAGCAGTTCTCTCTGAACTAAAAGTCTTATGGGGCTTCAGAAATGAAGCTAAAGCAATAGCTTGTATTCATAAAACACCTCCTAAGGAATAAAAAATATTAAACCACAGCTAGAGAATTATGTCATTTCTGAGCACCGAACTCGTATATGGAACCTGAGTGATGAAAGATCGTTCCAAGGAAGATGACAAGGCCAGTAAGAAAAACAAAGCTAAATGTATTGTTGGAGAAATTGTTGAAGGAAATGGTGTCATTTAGTTTGTAAAGATAAGGTGGTAAATAAATAAAAGCTCTTTATAACATGTGATGAGGAGCTTGGAGGATGATTATTAAATGTATTTGTACATATCCAGAGAGAGCTTGGAGTCGACAAGAGAGGAGCATTCCTTGATTAAATACAACAGATATTGCTGTAACTGGAGTCTTCAATCAGGGAAAGGGCTCTACAAAACAAGTCATTTATTCCGTACGACACATGCATAATCATGAAGGGGCAATCATAATTTAAAAAAATGTTTTGTTGGTTTGCCAGGGGATTGGACTCTACGGTTTGTAAAGTTTCCTCCATTGCAGTTAGATGATTCTATGAATAACTTTTTTCCTAATTTTTTTTGTTCATTTAGAGTTGTCCCCATTTTTCCCACATTACTCTCCCCTGCCTTACCCACTTCCTACCTCCCACATTCAATCCTACCCCCCATTATCTTTGTCCAGGGGTCCTTTATACATGTTCTTTGACTTGACCTTTTCCTTTCTATCCCCTATCCCCTGCCCCACCCCCTCTGGTTACTGTCAGTTTGTTCTTTATTTCTACGTCTCTGGTTCTATTTTGCTTGCTTGTTTATCTTGTTGATTAGGTTCCACTTATAAGTAATTCTATGAACAACTTTTCTAAAAAATGGTAGCAGTGATGGAAAAGTTTCCTTTTTCCAGGCATCAGGCCAGTGATGATACTTGCTTACAAATGTATAGTAATAGCCTACTACTTTAATGAGTTAAGGAATCTCTAATGTAAAGTATTTGTACAACTTTATATTTAACATAGCTATAGGAATTATTTCCCTATAATTATTTGCTCGATGCCCTGCATGGATTTATTGTCATAAAATTACATTTCTCAAATGAGGTATTTTGTCATACCACTGCACCAGGCCTTAGGCAATACGTAAACTGATCAAATGAATAAGTTGCTTGATCTGGGAGTCAGCTTTTTAAAACCAACTCCATTAAATCCTATGATCAGAAACTGCTTTCAAACAGTAAGCAAAATAAGCTTTCTTTCATGCTTCACTGAAAAAAATGCAGCACTGTACTTTTTTTTTTGGTTTTTGCTTTTACTTTTTAGGAAAAAATTAACACGTACTTCTCAGTAGTATTTTAAAAATAAGAATATGTTTAGAAAGCAAAGACAAGGCAATAAAAATATAATAAAAAGGAAAAAACAAGCAACCCTCTCCCCCTTCCCAACCTGATTCAGGGAAAAGGGGGGCTAATAAGTGGCCTCCTTGGTACACAGGGAAAGTGAACCAAGGTTATTTAACCATGGAAATCAGAAACAAAAAGACAGTTAAGAGTCTAAATCTGCTGTGACTGGGTCTCTTGAAATGTCATTTGTCCTTACCTCAAATGGATCCTCAATCCATTTTTATAGTTTATATATTTAAACTATGTAGTTTTTATATTTAATCTGTGATTGACTAAGCCCCTGTCAAATTCCTCACTGCCATTATACTAAACATGTATTATCTTATTTAAGAACCCAGTGCCCCCTTTTCACTTTCTATCCCCTCAATTACAGAAATGAAGACTATTAAGAATGGGCACCCTCAACTTTACTATTCTCCTTTTTATTTTTTGGTCCCTCTTAATGTCTCCTTTCTGACCTCTTATCTGCCTCTCCAAGCCACACCACACCGTCCTGCCAGACTCACCTTCAAGAGGCATATAACTCTGACCATGACATTCACTTGGTCTAATTCTGTTAAGGCCAGCCCACTGCCTGTGAAAAACTCATTAGCCCAGCCTGGCATTTAGAGCCCTTAATTCAACCTCTAATCAATTTACTTTTCTGGTTTCTCTTGCAAATCACCTTTATGCATCTTACTCTGCAGCACTCTTCACACCTTCAAAAAATAAGCCCAAAGTTCTCTTGTTCCTCTCCTCAGAATCACATCCCATCTAGAGCATATCATCTTCAATTGCCCCAGTTTTTTCCTTCCTTTCAAGGGCAAATAACACCTTTTCTCCAATTGCCTCAGCATTTCTCTGTTTGTGTTTTAAACTAGATGAGCATGTTTTTAATATCCTCTCTTGGACTGTAAACTCCTTGGTGGATAGGCTACTTCAGAATGTCTTATAGTCTCTGGTTCAAATACATGCTAAATGCTTGTTTGGGGGTGCTTGGGATAGCTTTTAGGTTTCCTTCCCTCCCTAATGTAAATGTAACTGGTTTATCAAATTGGCCAAGCCAATGGGGCACATATAGGAAAAAGACTGTATTTTCCTCCAAACAGTGACTTTTAATAAAATGCTCTGTCTCATCTTCCTCAATTTCCCCTGGATAGCCTCTCTATCACCCCTGACGTTCTGGTCACTTTCAATTATAAAAACAATCTCATTGAGGTAAGCAACTATGACTCTTTTTCAGGTATTCAGCTGGTCCAGTCTAAATAAAAGTAAGACCCTATGCCTGGCCAGTACCCTCGAGGCCAGAAAAAGCAGGGAAGGGAGGAACTGTCACAGATCGGTGAAGACTGAGACAGGAACTAAATAAAGTATGGCACCTTCATTTGAAACAGAAAGAGTTCAAATCCAAATAAAGCCTGGAATGCTGTTAGTAATGCACTAATATCAGTTTCCTAGTTTTGAAAAACATATCATATACATGTACAAAATGTTTCTTAGTTAAAAAAAAATGGGATCTTACATCCAGTTCTAAGTTTCTCCCCTGTTCACACGTCTTGCCCACTTTTGCAACCTTTCAGTAATGTTCACGGGCTCCTAGCAGGGCCTTCTTAATATTCTAGGGTGACTCAGAAAGCCCCATTCACTACCCTGTGACATATAGATGATGAATTGGTATATTTTGAAGTTAGGGAATCACCAGTGAAGAGAGACTTTCTGATAACAAACTTCATGTGGTCCTGGTTATACAAAAAGACCAGGATACTGCCGCAGGGACCTTCAAAGCATGACGAGCTATTGATTTGCATGACACAAGATCAGTTCTGCCTGAAGCCAGGGGACAACTGAGCAGCTTCTGAGGGTGCCCCCATTCTTTCCTCCTCTTATCTGTGAATGTCATTTTTAAGAGGGGGCACCCTGCCACTTTGAATCTTGAGAAGAGAATTATAAGTATGTTTGAATAGCAGAGAAGCTTAGGAATGAACAGAGATCTCCACCTGAGGGTGGGAGAGAGAGAGTTACTCAAATCTGTCGGTAGCTGATGTAAATCCATCAGAATTGAAGAATCCTTCACAGAATCCTAGTGGTTCCATTTGGAAGCTCCTTTCCAAGGCTTCAGAGCTGGCTCACATCTCTTGGAAACGATGCTTTTTCTTGGAATTAATATTTTCCAATGTAGTTAGTGTGGCAATGATTTGCCGCTGTCGACTTTTAAAACAGATGTGATCACACGGAAAGAACTCTGACATTTCCATGACATTTTCTGATGAAAGGAAAAAAAAAACTTTCCCTTTCCTTCCTCCTTCATTCAATGAGACAGAACAAAAAAGGGAAGGTGAGTCTTTCGCCCACAGACAGCATTCCCTGAGTCACCACTAGCGATGACATTCCCCAATGTTTGTTTTTATGTCACTGTTTTCTCAAATGTCTTATGTCCCCCTGACACCCTCAGCCGAGGACACACTGTAGAGACACGAATGTCATCATGCTGTTCACATTTGAGACTTTCCTGATGGAACATGCTTTATATTCGAGATTTTTTATTCACCATGGGACTTTCTGATCTTGTGTTCATTATTGACAGTAAAAATGTTTGCCAATTTCCCTTTGTCATCTTTTTATTTTTGACATATTTAAAGGAGAAAGGGGGAGGGGACACAATGTCCGGTCTGTAAGGAATGTAGGGCTAATACGTTATCCTCAAGGTAAATGCCAAAATGCACATCTAAGACAAACCGCCGGTGAAACTGTCAACCTCGGATGTAACTCCTCACTACTTCTTGGTGCAACTGAAAAGACAGGGATAATAGTTGTCCCTTTCTTCACTCTCATGACCGCAGGATGCGGATGGATGGTGTGCCATCTCCTTCCTTAGAGATCTCTAGGGAATGACACCCATCCGTTTTGGAAGGCACACCCCAGGGTTTTGATCGAAGGCCATGCATCAATTACGTCACCTTCAAGAAAGATCTGTAATGTTAGTAACTCATACTGTAGAGCAGGTTGTCCTCTGCAATTGAGAGTCATCATTTTACTTTGAATAAGAACACTGACTTATGTTTCTTAAACATCCAGGAAATTTATCCCACAAACAGGACTGAATCTGCCAGTCAGTGAGAGGAGCAAGGGTCACTAAAACTTTACAGGCTGGCAGAGAAGCAAGGGGAACCAGTTTGGAAAGGGCTGATATTGGATAATCTATTCTGGAACAGTCTGTAATCCATCTGCTCTGAGGCTTAACCTTCTGGCACAAATACCGACACTCTTCTCCACATTTCTGTTCTAATTAGGATGATTCCATGCACTCTGGAAGCAGTGCGGTGATAAAGTAGGCCTCCCAGGGTTGGGTACACAGTCATCAGTATAGGAGCCGATTCGTGCCTTTCTGTTTGCTCTTGTCTGATACTCCGTCTCTCCTCCACCTGGATGTGACCCTGTTCTCCACTGATTTAATTAAGGAAACTCACGGTTCTTTGTGGAAGAGGGAAGAAAAGTGAGAGATTCAAATGATGCAAATGATAAGTGTCAGACCGGCTCTCAGGCTACTTGGTTCCTGGTTCAGTGTCTGCTAGATACCAACTCCATGAAGGCGCCCTACAGTGGTGTCACATGTTTTTAAATAAAATTTCAAAGAATCATTAAAAAAACCTTTCCTTGTATGTATCATAATTTGAGGGGGATTATATATATCTCTCTCATAATCAGTGTGTATCCCACATGAGATACATTATGTGAAAACAATTTTTAAAAGGCATAAAAACGAAGCATTCTTATGACTGCCATTTCCCAGGGGCGGCTTCCCAGAGAGACAATGACCAGCACGGAGTCTGCCCCATGTGGACGACTAGAGGTAGAGAGGAAAGAAGAACAGCTTCTATGACTCAACGCACTCAACAGATACAGACCTGCCTGTGCCGTACTCTGTATATGCAGCAATGGCAGCAGAATGAATGACAGGCATTGAAGAATTTGATGGGAAACACCCAAAACAATATATGACGCTGCATGCAGAATGCTTTTTCATTTGTCAGCCAGGAAGTGGTCAGTCCTGGGCTCATTAACCACTCCAGCCGGTGCTGTAGAGCAATCACATAAGCAAAGTGTTTAAGGGGACAACATACACGTAGGAGGTGTACTTTCTAAGGGAAAGGGAATTTGTCAAGATCCGACCCACGTAAGAAAGAAAGCGCTGGGCATGCAGTACAAAGGTAACACAATTGCCAAGCCTCTAGAGCCAGAAGAAATATGATCAATTCAGATAATAAGATCAGCACGCCTACAGTCGACAGATCGAGGGAGAGCATGGGTTAGAGAGGCCGGTAAGGGAGGCTGCAGGGCCCAATCCTGCAGGGCCTCTGCGTCCAAACTGAGGAACTTAGACCGCTTCCTGAAGGCCAGTAAAGGTCAGTGCAGGGTCTAAAGCAGAGAGTGCGGTGGCATGCCCTGACTTTTATTAAAAATAAAAATAAATCAAAACCACTCTGGCCATGGTGGGAACAATGCGTTGTAGAGGAGAAAAGAGTTGATACAGGTGATGGCAACAAATGAAGACGAGGAATTCATAATTAATTGGGTATTGGGGGGAGGGGATATAAATAGGCTGGAGGAGGCAAGAAAGACCCCCGTCTCTGGGCTGTACAGATGAGAGCGTGGTGTGGCATCAGAAAGCGCTAAAGACACGAGGGCAGGAGGGGTTTGGAGTGAAAACACGCACAGACTTTACCGGGCCGACTTAGAGATGCCTGAAGAGACATTAAGTAAGTATTTGGGTATATCTGTCTGGAGTAAAAATCTGGGAAATCCCACAGATTTGGGAGTCAGCAGCAGACAGCAGTATGGCTGCAAGTCCCCAGAGGAATAAAGTCTCCTAGGGCAGGGGTGTCAAACTCATTTTCACCAGGGACCACGTCTGCCTTGCGGTTGCCTTCAAAGGGCCGAATGTAGTTTTAGGACTGCATACATGTGACTACTCCTTAACTAGGGGCAAGGAGCTCGGCACTGCTGCCGGGTAGAAACAAGGTGGAGGGTGGGATTTGGCCTGCGGGCCGTGTGTTTGCCCCCTGTGTTCTAGGGAAAACATATAGTGATTAAAAAAAAAAATCTCAAAGCCTTCTATTTCTGTTTTTTCCTCAACTTGAACAGAGTATCCACATAACTCTGATTTTTTCCTTCAAATCTCATATATCATCATTATTTATATTCTTCATATTTCCATAGTATCACATAACGTATTTAGGTAAGCTAATAACAGTTACCATTTATGTGTGCCTATTTAACACCATTAGCATGTCCTATAATTTAGCTTGACTTCTTCAATGGATTTGTAAGTTAGAAAACACTATCCCTATTTTTACAGATGAGAAAATTAAGGTTTACAGATTTCATCTGACTTCCCTACAGTCACCCAGGAAGGTTCCGAACTAGAATTCTCATACAGGTCCCAATAATGGAAATATGAATTGTCTTTCAAAAAAAGCTAATAGAAGACACCCAGCATAGGAATCTAATAACAGAGTTGAGTGGGAAGTTCTGGAATGAGGCGACCTCTGTTTTGGCCAGTCAGGATATGTCACTAACCAGCGGGAACTCCGACACATGCTTTGTGTCAAAGGGTGACTGAAAAATTAACCAATATATTAATGAAGGGATCAATCTGCTTTTAGAAATTTGAAAAGTGTATGTGATGATATATAAGTAATTAAGTATATGCTGTACCTATCAGCATGCTAGGGAAGAGCAATAAAGATTTCAAAGAGGTATGAGAACTGGATGGGCCTTGAAGACTTCCTCAGAATTATTCAGGGGAAAAATGACAAGGGCGGAATTCTGTTCCAGCTGCAAGGGGAAGCGCGTAGGCCAGGGAGATGTGCGCTGTGAGCGGAACCAGCAGTTTACAGGGGTGGGTGATGGCTGATGCGGCTGTCAGGAGGGAGTCGGTGGGCATTTGTGAGTAGGTTAAATAAAAGCGAACATTAATCCCCCCAAAATAATGCCGCAGAGTACACATACCCACAGCATTTTACTGATATTTATTCTAATCACTTTAGCAACAACCATCTCTAAATCGCTGTCAGAAAGGGCCATTTCCAAAATCAGCCAAAAGAACACGAGAAAGAAAGTCAACTATTCGACGGTGTAAATTCAAGTCAGCAAATTATAGTCTGTGGACAAAATAAAAAAACAAAACAAACAAACAAACAAAAAACCCATTGCCTGTTGTTTGCAGTCCATGAGCTAAGAATGGTTTTAGCATTTTTAAAATGGTTGGACCAAAGTTAAAAGAAGAAGAATTACAACATGTAAAAATAAATGTATCAAATCCCAATTTGAGGGTCTATGAAGTTAATTGAAACGGAGCCCATCCACGCCTGTGTACATTGTGTGGCTGCTTTCATGCTATGATGACAGAGTTCAGTAGTTGTCACCAAGGCTGCATGGTACACAAAAGCTAAAATAATTATCTGGCCCTTTAAGAAAAAGGTTGCCAATCCCTTGTGTAAAAAGTTCCCTGATTATTTCAATGATTGTTCTACTGTGTATTTTTCTATGGAAATAAGCACTTCAATCTTTGGATTCAGTAGAGTTGGTATCTAGTTCTTTGGGGAAAATAATGAATTTGAATTCAATGAGTTAGGTCTAGAGTCAATTTTACCTAGTATATCCAAGTATTTATACCTCGTATTTACCCAAGCTTCCCCAAAGAAAATACACAGTATTTTTAAAGTTAAGAAAATAAAAACTTGTGAACACCCCTTTAGAGAATAGGACATTTTCCTATTTTGCCTTTTTATGATAAAATTTTCTTTAAAACTGGGACAATAAGATTGTTACTTTTATTTCACATAATGATGATAATCCCAGCATATGACGGACATGGATCTTGTTTTATAGACTGTATTCTGGTAAGAGATTTCAATTCATTTGAGTCATCCGCATCCTCTAGCATGTGAGTCCCTTGTTTTCCAAATCAGAATTTAAAACACACAATTAGTCAAAGACTTTTCTTAGCTCCTTTTCCATATGTAAGAAGTGACCAGAACTCTATGGCATACAACATATTGGAAATTCCAGAGCAAAGTTGTTTTAGGGGAACAACAGAGAGAAATGTTTAAAATCAGGATGCCCAGAAAACTACAGCATCAGAGAAAATTGATCCTTGTAGGTGCCAAGCAAAGTATTTGTCCCAGTTAACAGAGTTCATCCAATGGAGCTACCTGGCCTAGACCCAATTCAACACCGTAGCCAAACCAGAGATGCCTAATAAATGTTAATTACAAATGGAACGGATTTGCTTTAGCTACCTAGCAAATTAGATGCTATAATGAAATACGATCAAAGGCCCTCTTCCTTAACACCCAGTTCTGATGCTCCTCCCAACCCCTAAACACACACAGAATTATCAGCACAGCTGTATGTCACCCTTGGGTACATCCTATTCAGTTTCTTTGCCTATCACCCTCTGATCTATAGTTCCTGTTTCTAAGTAACTTGTTTCTGAAATTTTCCTGAATAATAAATCGCATTTCCTGAGTTTGTGCCCTTGCAAAAGAGGCAGAGCATATTAAACATATGAATCAAATATTCCTTCCTGTCAAAAAACAGAAAAACACAACTTTATATTTACTTACATTTGCAAGTCATATGTCTCAATCTGTGTGTGCCTGGATTCATATTTTATTGAAATATGTTGCACTGACTCTCAGTCTGAGATGTATGCTTCAAACACTTGCTGGAATCTGTGGGCCTTGCTATACTCTCAGGAATTCATGTTCAGAGAAAACACGGACAATTGCCTGGCAATAGAATTTGGTGTAATGAAGTTGTGTGAATCGTAGATGTGAGGGCAGATGGTGACGCAAAGCGGAGTTAGATTTTTACATATTTGACATGGCAAGTTTTACAAATCTTCTCCTACTCAAATTCAAGAATTTATCCTTGCCTATGATGGTTTATGAATGTAGAGTTTAAGGATAAAAGCAGCTGCTTTCTAGAAATGCCAGAGAAAACATATTTCTCCCTTATAAAATTCAAGCTCCTGAAGTCAGCACTTACCGCCTTCCAAGGCCAGTTCCTAACTGCGTCTCCTTCCTGGTTCTAGGCACCCACGAGGAAGTCGGAAGCCCGCTGTTGACTTCCGGTGGTCTCTTTCACTCCTCTGTGTCCTTAGGACACAGTTCCCTCTGGCTGCTGACACTGGCTGCTGAGTGTCTTCTCCACTTCCCTCCACTTCTTCTCTTTCTTTAGGACTTAGGTCAGGATTGTCTTCTCCAGAAAGCCTCTCTGCCCTCCTTGGGAAGGCCAGGTCCTGAGTGATCTCAGATACCAAGTCGCCTACCTCTCTGCCTGGACCTCTCTACTGGAGTCTCTTGTTTCCATGCACAGGTTCCAACCTGACTACAAGGTGCTCAAAACAAGATCTGTGCTGTATTTATCTGCAAATCACCTTGCTTACACATACAAGGTGCCCATGAATACTTGTGAGATGGAGCTTCCACTATTTGTAACAGAATATTAGAAATTGTGAGTCCTGACTTAGTAGAGAATGGTAAACAGATTGACATGAATCCAAACATTTAGAGCCAGAGGAGGGGGAGGGATGCAGGACAAGGAGGAAGGAGGTGGTCACGAGATGGAGTAGCAGAAAATTCACTCTCCTGTAAAGAGCTTCTTCCCAAAATATTTTTCAAATCCTTGAAAATAGGACATAGAGGCTCCAAATAGGCTCCTCAAGGGAACAGGTTAGAATCATCCCTGTATTTATGCCACAATATACATTACTTGCCTTGTTCTAAAATATCATCAATCTTTCCCATTGCTCATCCAATTTCAATGCCCCACTTAAGTTACGTCTCCTCCTGAAAACCTTCCTCCATTTCTCTGATATTTAGAAATCTAATCTCTTTTGTTTGCTTCCAATGCTTTTTTGCAAAAGTTGCACATTATTTCACATTGAATTGATAGCCAGTTATTTTAGACTCCGAATACTCTTCAGCTATAACGTTATAAACTTAAGGAAAGAGATGACTATTTCATTCTCACTGTGTACTTTCCATGATGCTAGGCAAAATGCGGGGTACATGGAAGTGATTTATTAAAATCAAACAAATAAATTCCTAAGTAAGATGAGATTTGAGCAACTCTCTTCAGGGAAAGCTCTGAAAGAGTCATCTCCTTGCTGTTAAGGATTTGTCTGATTCAAATTTGAGCTACAAACTACTGTCTGAGTAGGTAATGAGGATTTTATTGCCGAAAAGTAAAGCTGTATGCTTACTTTAAGCATGCTCATTACATCTCTATTTTGCCCAATTAGGTCTTGCAGATCCAGTTTTTAAATGGTACCCAGATGTTGTAGGGACTACAGGGTTCACTTTACGTGGCTCGCTTGTAGGACATCGGGCATAAGGAAAGACATGCTCACCTTTTCAAGTAGGAGTCAAAGTACAAGTTCTGACCAATGGGACCGGAGCAGACTTTAAAGGCTTGCTCACTATATATATCCAAATATTTTGAATTCTGCATTATTGAAAATATACTTATTTACTGGTGGAAAGAAAAAAGCTATCTACAAATTGAAGTACTTTAGCTAATTTCACAGATTACAAGTTTCCAAAATTTAAAACATTTTCCCCATTCCCTTCTGAATAAAACCAACTCCACATAAAAGTATACCTTGATATGGTTACTTATCAACTACTTTTTAATTTTACCTTTTAATACCAGTTCTCATAAAAGACATTTCATTTTTATTAACTTCTTTAAGGTCAGATAACTCATGCATTACTTGGAAATAATAGGCAGATTTCAAATGATAACGTAAAGGGAAATAGCATGCAGGTTTGAAATCCAATGTGAATGCATCTGGACTTTGTAGCAAACAAATCCCCAGAGAGAATAACAAATAAATTTTGAAAAATTGTCATCAGTGAATTGGAAATTTATCAAATAAGGTCAAATATTTAAATCACTAAGAATAGATTTTTCTTTAAACAAATGGGACCTCATCGAAATAAAAGGCTTCTGCACAGCTAAGGAAAACAGTATTAAAATCGTATGGGAAAACATATTTGCCAATGATACCTCAAACAAGGGTTTGATCTCCAAAATATATAAAGAATTCATACAACTCCACTCCAGGAAGACAAAAAACCCAATTAAAAAATGGGCAAAAAGACTTGAACAGACACTTCTCCAAGGAGGACATACAGAGGGCCCAGAGACATATGGAAAGATACTCAGCATCACTAGCCATCAGAGAGATGCAAATTAAAACCACAATGAGATACTACCTCACATGGGTCAGAATGGCCATCATAAACAAATCAACAAACAAGTGTTGGAGAGGATGTAGAGAAAAGGGAACCCTACTGCACTGTTGGTGGGAATGCAGACTGGTGCAGCCACTGTGGAAAACAGTATGGAACTTTCTCAGAAAACTAAAAATGGAACTGCCTTTTGACTCAGCAATTCCACTGCTGGGATTATACCTTAAGAGCCCTGAAACACCAATCCAAAAGAACCTATGCACCCCAATGTTCATAGCAGCACAATTTACAATAGCCAAGTGCTAGAAGCAACCTAAGTGCCCATCAGCAAATGAGTGGATCAAGAAACTATGGTACATTTACACAACGAAATTCTACACAGCAGAGAAAAAAGGAGCTTATACCCTTTGCAACGGCATGGATGGAACTGGAGAGCATTATGCTAAGTGAAGTAAGCCAGGTGGTGAGGGACAAATACCATATGATCTCACCTTTAACCGGATCATAACCAACAAAAGCAGAAAGCAAGCAAAACATAACCAGAGATATTGAAATTAAGAACAATCTAACAATAGCCGGGGCGGGGTGGGGGGGTGTTGTGGGAGAAGGGTTTTCAGGAACTACTATGGGGGACACATGGACAAAACCAAGGGGGAGGGTGGAAGCAAGGGAGGGAGGTGGGTATGCATGGGGAGGGGAAAGGGAGGGGAGAAAATGCAGACAACTGTAATTGAAGAACAATAAAGTAATTTAAAAAAAGAACAGATGTTCCTGCTTCTGTTGTGCTCATTGGCACATTTCACAGACATCTAGTTCTCCTCAGATGGGGGGGCTCCCCCACCCTCACGAAGTCAGTGTGGCGCTGGGCCGAACCTGGGCTCACACACGAAACTGCCTGTGCTCAGCCCGCAAAGCTGCTCTCCCTCGCTGTCTTGACCCTGGAAGTCCTTGTTGAAAGGAGATACCACAAGATCAAAGCAGATCGGGTATGCTGGACATCCCAGATGCCTTGAGGGACCAATACCGTGGAGAGACGGATGGGCACAGAGCAGACTTTGCATGAGCAGGAAATTAAGCTCTGTTGTATTAAGCTATTGATGCAGATGTCAAAACACGCAAAACAATAGTTCAAGTGCCAGAGACTTAGGTGATTTTCTAGGGTATAAATTGATAGTTATCCTTTCTCATATACATATTTTTTTTCTTTTTCCTAGGGGATAAATTTATATATATCCTTTTCTAGGATAGAATTTTCAGACTACCAAAGAACTTAATGAGAATATTACATTAATTTGATCACTTAGCATTTTTAAATATTGTTCTTGAAAATCAAGTGATAGAAATAAAATTTGTAAAAGACATTCAGGATAAGCAATATTGAGATATCTTCTGAAATCCTTCACTTTAGGTGAAAATTACATTCTTTGTAGTACTAAAATGTAAGAGATCTGAATACTATACACTGTAACATTTCATTCAGCTTCTTTAATTGATACAACCACTATGCGTTTGGCCTCAACCACAAAGCACCCCTGTCAGGTTGCATCACTATTGATTGGATTTTAGAAGAAGGCAACTGTGGATTGAGTGTTAAACTAAATGTAACTGTTTCCTTTATCCTTAATCAGTAACACATGTCCTTACTCAAGCAACTTTCACTCTCTGACATGTCCAATCTAATCCAGCTATTAAGTGTAGCACCGTGAAAGAACCATAGTAAGAATAGCCACACCACTCACTGAAATCAGACAAGGGGTTCTCCGTTCTCTATTTAGTATCTGATTGGAAAACCGGTATAGTACTCTCCTCTTATCTGCAGGGATATGTTCTGAAACTCTCAGTGGATGCCTGAAACTGAGGATAGTACCAAACCATACATACTTGTATTATGTTTTTTCCTATATACACAGACCTATGATAACATTTAAACTACTCTCATGCTTTGGGCCATTATTAAGTAAAGTAAGGGTTCCTTGAACACAAGCATTGCAATATCACGACAATCGATCTGAAAATTGAGAGGGCTACTAAGTGACTAATGGGCAGCTAGTGGATAAGGTGTGAATACACTGAACAAAGGGATGATTCACATCTTAGACAGGATGGGGTGGGACGGTACAGGATTTCTCTGTGCTACTCAGAACGGTGTACAATTTAAACCACGTGAATTGTTTATTTCAGGATTTTTTAACTCAATATTCTTGGACCAAGGTTGACTGTGGAACACAAAACTGTGGATAAGTGGAGGCTATTGTATCTGGCTGGATGCTACTGTCTGTATATAACTGTAAGTTTGTCACACTCTTTCAGTTTTTATTCCTCATAGACCAGGACTTCTGATGAGGCTACATTTTCTGGGTTCTCCATTTCTTCTAAAGTGTGACATCTTTTTCTGCTGCTTGCTGCTGCAGCAATGTGAGAACAAATATCAAGCTAATCTTAGAGACCATAGAAGTGGTTGTGAAAGCCCAACAAATCGGATGCGATAGCTTATTAGTTGTAATTGCTGTCTCTTTTCTGGTTTAGTTGTACGACTTTAAAAAGAAATGCCATGTAACAGCAGAAGAATAACTTCCACTGCCCTTTATAAATCTGTCACTTAGCCTATTTGTACTCCAGAATATTAGAAATATTATATTAAGAACAGTGATTATTTTTCCAACCTAGTGTTCAATTGTTTGCAATATGCTTTCACATGAGTTTTCATGTTTATGACTCACACAAACCTAATAAAATAAGTGTTATTATATTCCATCATTTTGTAGTTCAGAAAATGAGTCTCAGAGACATTACATGACAAGGCAGTAACCATGATACAGCTATTAACTAGGAGACTAATGACTCAAATTTCATTTTTTAAAAAATTCTAGAACCTGAGCTCCTTATTGTAAAACATACTACCTAAAAGCAGATAACAGCGTGTATCAAATGTACGCCCAGGAGCCTTATTTAAGCGCCCACTTTGGACTAATTTCTTTGAGGTATACAAACAGGGAACGCTACCCTCTGTTCATGAAAAGTCCGTAACGTAATTGATGAGACACCAGAATCATGTGGAGCCAATTAATGTATAATAGGACTGCATAAAATGTAACACGGCAAAGGCATAACAGTGATCATAACATGGGCAATGCTTCACTAGTCAGCTTCCACGGAAGCTAGAAGCGATCATGGATTATGTGAGGAGATGTGTACCCTATGACGATGTGTGACATGTGTGATAGTATGATGTATGTGATAAATAATATACGTCATGTGGGATGAGGTCTAATTAGAAGTATAAGTGGAACCCTGACTGGTGTTGCTCAGTGGATTGAGTGCCAGCCTGGGAACCAAAGGGTCACTGGTTCGATTCCCAGGCAGGGCACATGCCTGGGTTGCAGGCCAGTCCGAAGTAGGGAGACACGTGAGAAGCAATCACACATTGATGTTTCTCTCCATCTCTTCCTCCCTCCCCCTCTCTCTAAAAATAAATGAATAAGATCTTAAAAAAAAAAAAGAAGTATAAAGGGAAATCGGGAGGGGTATTTTTGGTAAAGGTTTTCCCTTCCCAATACAAAAGGAAAGACACAGATGACACAATCCTCATCCATTGTTGGTTGTTTCTACTTTGAACTCAGAAATAATGAGAAAATGCAAGGGCCACTTTTCGAACCATGACATAAAAGATAATACTTAAATAATTAAAGTACCTTTATTCCTCCAAACTTCTTACTGGAGGGAACAAAAAATAACCACACACCGATTGAGTCCTTGCTGTTGCATAC
Source organism: Micronycteris hirsuta (assembly GCA_004026765.1). Classification (NCBI taxonomy): domain Eukaryota; kingdom Metazoa; phylum Chordata; class Mammalia; order Chiroptera; family Phyllostomidae; genus Micronycteris; species Micronycteris hirsuta. The sequence goes on from PVJI01003602.1 coordinate 82,594, forward strand.
AGCTGAATGAAACAGTAACTGATACACATACAAGCTATCAGACATTCAGCTCATTCCTGTTCCTTGGGAAGCCTCCTGATTGACTAGCTGATCATCAGAGGCGAGACAGACTGGGTTGGGACAATGAAGTTGGTGAGGAAGCAGACCTTTGGTTGAGATGATGAGATGAACCAATGTGACTGAAGTCCTCAATGCCACCACAAGGCTTGCAGTTCTTGAACCCCAGAGTTACAAGAAGAAAGCACATTTTAAGAAAATCTAGCAGTGGTGACTGAGAAGGATCGCTAAGCTAAGCTAATTAATTAATTGAGAATTTTTCTACTTATCATTTGTTAAATCTTTTACACATTTCCAAACACTACTGTGAGCCTAGTAATTACTGACAATGAAAGCTCAGCCCTGATATAAATTATGATTGAAGTTAAAAATTCGTAAGAAAGCACAGTATAAATTTCTTAGTAAATATACAAAAAATGAAAAGTGAAAATGAACAGGGCAATCTATATAGATTAAAGAAGCACACATTCTTTTATGCAAAACCCTGTAGTTTAGCTTCTATCTTTTTAAGGTTTTGCTCTTTATTGAATTAAAAATATTTCATAATGTCTAATTCTGTTTCCTTTTGTTTTTCTTTAATTAACTTTAGGTATTTTTTACAGTTTGTTTTTGTAATATATGACCTGCTTTATCAGTTTATGATATGTTAGGAGAATAAATAAATTCTGTGTATGTGTTAACTTCACTGTCTTTTCAGAGTTTCTCAAAGGTTTTTATGGTTTAAAAATAACATGAAAAACAGTTTCTTATTTAAAACTATCTTTCTTTATTTTGCTTTTTTTCCTCAATGGCTTTTATGAAATCTATATGCTATTTATCTAGTTTTCCCATCTTGATAGTTTTCCTACCCTTCTTTTCCTTACTGTCTTGAAAACTGCTGTGTCTTCAGAATTTTAGAGCTGGGGGCAATTTAGAGATTACGTACTTTTGCTTCTTGATCTAATGGATGAGAAAGCAGAGGCCCAAAGCTAGACAAATGAGTGGCCCAAGGTCCCAATTCTAGTCAGCTGGAGTAGGAACCCGAAGAACCACTGCATCCTGAAAGGGCTCTCCACTCAGACAGTGGTCTGAGATTTTAGCATTCATTGGTTTACCTACCGTAATCTTACATGAAACATGGCTGTGCTAGTATCCATCCCTGGAGATTCTGATTAAGCATGTCTGGAGTTAATTCTGAAACTGTACTTTAAACTTGCTTCTTGGGTAATCTTGAAGCAATGATCTTGGGTTACGTGTTGAGAAGCACCTAGTTTTAACTCATCTAAAAAATCTATATTAGATAATCTCTTCTTGGCAACAAAAATGTATGACTTTTAGTATCTACCAATCAATAGGTAGAAAAAAAAAACCTGTCTCTCCTCTGAAACACCTCAGGGAGCACTATTTCCAAAACTTCAGGTTGGCTTTGATAAGCCACGCCTCCTCATTAGGCAAAGCAACCCTAAGCAAACAAGCATGAGGTCTGTGGAAGGGGGGTGCTCCTTTGTCAAGTGCTGACAGTCAAAATAAACCAAATGACTGCAAAGAGTGGATGAAAAGGAACTATTAAAACTTGTTTATTAAAGCCTCTTTAAGTGTAAAAAAAAAGTTACATCTCTTGTATTTGCACTATATTTCCTTAAGAGTATTATTATGAAAACAGGCAACTCTTTCTTTAACATGCATTATTTTAACAAAGAAATATGCTTAAAGAAGAAGTTTAACTGGTCCTATTATGCATACAATTTATTTAATTCATGAGTTAGTGTTGGCAGGTAGAATGTGTCCATTGTACCAGGTGTCACTGATTCCTATATGGTCATGACTCAAATTGTCAGCATAATGTTGAAGAGGAAACATCGGCACTTAAAATATATTTTGTGAATTAAGTCTATTTCCATTTTTAAAACCAATTCTAATTTGCTGCTATGGGGAAGCAGACATGGGCATTTGGGGAAAAGTTAACAGTAGTTAAGGGATGAAGTAGAAGGCCTTGTGTGATTAACAATATAAATTGCATAGAAATGTACATTTACAAAAAGGCCCCTCTTCTCAGAATAAAACAAAGTTGTCTATTTTATCCACAATACCTAAAAAAGCATTCTAGGATCAGAAAGACTTTCAGCAAAGTATCACATGTTCAAGTTAACACACCATGTGTGTTCATGACCATCAACAATTAGATGTCCCCTTGGGGTCATAGATATGAGAATATATTCATTTTGAGAATAAAATATATGTTGCCTAGATCCGCATGTGCATATTTATAATGTACAAGATGTGAAAAACTTTCGCCTTTATTTTCTATGCAAAATTACAATGATTAGTATTGATCTAAAATAAAGGAAAATTTCCCAAGAGCAAGTGTTTAGTATGTGGGAGGAGGAAAAGTCATAATTTATTACAAGGGAAGTTAGAAAGAGTGTGGAAGGTAACAGAGAAATGTATCCACTGAGTATTTTTGGACTTAAGTAGTTATCTGACTATGAAATATAGAGGTTTTAAGAGTCCATTTTGATAAGACATAAGTGAAATTGAGTCCAGAACAATTTCTGATCGTACAGAAATGCAGAAAGATCTAAGAACACAAACTTTTATGTCACAATAATCCTACGAGCATTAAGATGAGAAACGATCATATATAGGGTTGGAATTTGTGACCATCTAAAATACCATGGCAGTTTGGCAAGCTGTTAATCATAACTGAAAACTTCGCAAGTCATACCTAGTTTAGGGAAGAAAAGTTCACATAAAAGTGGCATGAAGAGCAAGGATGAAGTGACAAACTCCTTCAATTGCCATCAGAGGCTTCCGGACTAGAACTCAAGATACACAAAGAAAACTAACTAAACTGGGGTTTTTGACAGCTGAAGAAATCAGGCTAACAAGGGACTGGATGTTCACCATGACAGGTAAGCAAAGAAATCTATAAATACTCCCCCCCAGGAAAAAGCAAGGCTGTGAACACCAAAGGTGGGCTGCAATTTTAGATAAATGTCAGAAACATGACACTATGATATGATGACAAATTAAATGACAAACACATGCATGATAGATTTATGTAGGCATGCAAATAAGCACTGAATAATGTATACTCTTTAAAAATGACTAAGGCATCCAGACAGGATGTACACCCTGGGGAAGGAGCAACTTCGTCACGTAACTTCACCACTCCCCGTGACACGGCAGCCTTCTTTTTTGAAATATTACTCAGAAACAATTCGTGACTCCCATGTAAAATTTCTCCTTCTGAAAGGTTGTCTCGCCTTAATTTTAACCAAAATGGGACCCGATTTCATAATCTTGATACTGTATCATTTTTGGTTATATCCCCAAATCAGATTTAACCACTGGGTGCAAGAATTTTTAACACATTGAAACTCAAAGAATGTTTTACAAGCTATGAATGTTACTTCCACTTAAATGGCAAAAAATCTAACATGAAAACAGAGTTATAGTTTGTAATTTTCAAAGTTTCAACTGGAGATAAAATGAAACAGCAAGTTCCTCAGTTAAAAAAAAATAACCATAACCAACATGTAAAATCTTTATGGAAAAATTTACAAAGTTTTATCGAAAGTGATGAAAGAAGACCCAGGAAACAAAGTAATACATACAATGGTCATTTATAAGAAGAGTCAATATAATAAAAATGCTGATTGTCTCCAAATTGACCAAATTCAATACAATTCTATTAAAATACAATGAGAGCAACTTGATGAGCTACTTCTACTATACATATGAAAACTGAAAGGTTAAACAGAGGCAAACATTTTTTGAAAACTAATGTTTGGAATATTTACTTTCCCAAATATTAAGATTTAGAATTAAACTGTAATAATTTCAAAAGCATGGTACTAGTGAACGGATGTGCAAATGACCAGTGCAAGAGAGAAAAGCACCCAGAACCAGTTCACATGTATATACAAGTTTGACGCAGGACAGAAGCATGACCGTGAGACAGAGGGGAACGGTGGTCTGCTCAGTAATTGGAGCTGGGGAAGTCACTCATCAATATAGGAGGAAGGGAGAAAAAAGTAAATCAGATTCCAATTTCACCTTGTATTCAGAACTCCATGCCAGGTCCACTGAAAGCCTAAATGTGAAGAACAAAACTTTGAAACTCCGAGGAAAGAAAGAAAGTAAAGAAAAACAATTTAATGACTGTTAGAAAGGAAAGGATTTCATAAACAAAGAAGAAAAAAAGTAAAAATCATTAGAAAAGGTTTAAAAATAAAACCCTATTAAAACATTTAAAGGCTGGGCTTTAAGCACCAGGAAAAGAGAATGGCGTGCTGACCAGAGAAAACCAGAATGATTACTTCAGACAGGGCAGCAACGCATAACACAGATGCCATCACTGCTAACTTTGCTAATTCTCATAGGGCCTGTAAGCTAGGAATGTTGCTTGTATTTGTAAATATTTGAGAAAACAAAGAAGAAGAATATTTCTTGAACATAAAAAGATGTGAAATTCAAGTTTAGATTACGGGACTACAGCTGTACTTTACTTCTGCATCGTCTGTGGAGGCTTTCACGTCCTCACAGCAGAGCTGAGCATCTGTGACAAGACCGCATGGCTCACACAGCTGAAATACGGCCTCTCTGGCCCTGCACAGAAAACATCTGCTGACCCGCGGTTCTACAGAACGGCACTGATAGACATTACACGCAGGGTGAGGAGAAGTAACGCCCGCCGGAGTGTGGTTGGCGGGGCAATAACCTGGGTGTCATAATTTACAGTTTTAATTTGAACATTTCACCTAAAGTGTCCTATGGTGTACTTGAGTGTGATATTGTTATGTTGCAGAATTACAAGTTACGATTTTGTAATGAAGAGAGGCGTTATTTGTGCCGGATCCTCTATGTTACCTACAATATGCCTTTAGTGACGACCATTTCTAACCCACTCGCTCTAGTCTATTTCTTCTGATGCATCGACCACAGCGACTGAAGCGATGCGATTTAGATTTAGATTGCTACGTGGGCTGCACATCACAGGAGACAGGCCCTGGGCGGGCTCTCCAGCTTATTTCTGTCCACTCTTCTCTGCGCATCACCCCGTCCACTCTCCACATTATCAGCTGTTTATAGCTCTGAATCCACATCTCTGTCTCCATGCTTCCCTGGGCCTCGACACAATTCTTAGACTCTGTCTTCTGGCAGGAGTGCATTCCCCAACATAATTTACCCTCCTGATTCACTCCTTTTTCAAGAATCAGCTAATATTTCATTTCTATCAAAAAGCTGTATTGGGGCTCTCAAGTGGAATTATGTGGCCCTTTTCTCTCCTTCCTGAGTCCTCTTGCTGCCTCAGCATTTAGCAGAGGGCTTGGCACTTAATAAATAGAAAAGAAAGTGCACCTTAACTAAATGTTATTACTTTTGTTTTTTTAATCCCAAATTTACAGATATAAACAGGCTTAGATAACTCTGATGTCTTGCTTAAGGGCCACACAAGCTAATGAAAGTAACTAAGCTGGTCATTTAGACCCAGTTTCACTGAATCCACCATTTTCACTGACTCCAAAATGTGTGCATCTTCCAATGTCATGCTCCATAAAATGCAATCAATAAGACCGCATAGGTGCAGATTTCAAGAACCAGGAAACAAGTATTTTTGAAAAAGAATGAGGAGAAATTGGACTAATGAACAGAACATCCAATTGGTTCAGTGCTATTAGAAATCAAACAAATTGAAGAACTAAAGGAGGGAATACTGGTGGGAGGGGTAGCGCAGGGTGGAGGGGAACAAAGGGAAGAAAAAGATAGGACAACTGTAATAGCACAATCAATAAAATATACTTAAAAGACATAAAAAGAGTCCAAAAATGCTGGAATATGGTCATGGTCTCTCAACCCTAAAATTAAGCTCACAAGCATGAAACAGAAGAGAATACTGAGAAGGCTCTAGCACAGCTTTCTCCACGCACCACGTTAAAATCATTAACGGTAACACGTTGTGAGTTCCTACACCCTGTTTCCCAAGAATCCATTGTTCCACGTGCTGCCAACATGCAGACTGGAGGAGGGAGCATAGATTCCTGTGGTTCTTGACTGATCGTCACCCTCCCGAAGGTCGTGCTATGTCACCAGCTAATCCTCTCAGCACCTTACGCCCAGGGTTTGGTCTCTAATACTACCTTCCCCTCCGTTTCAATTCTAGACTGCATTTGGCAGTTAAAAGGAAGACGGAACAGAAAAAAAAAATGCTTAAACCACCTGATTGGTGTGATCGCATATTGTCTCCTTCGTGAAGAGTAGTGGAAGCAATATTGACCCATCACTGCCAGTTGGCAGAGGGAAGTCAAGATAGGATGGCAACAATATCCTCTGTAATGAACCCACTCGGAATACCAAGTGGAGCAGGCCCGTGGAAATGAAGTGAGAATGAGAAAGTAGAAACACTTCTGATTAACAGCCAATAGCACCAGCTGGAGCAGAGAATATGGCACAAAGGGTCAGCCCCAGCGCTGACAGCTTTGGCAAGGCAACCTCGTTAACGGCGGGATGAAACTTCGTTTGCTCACAATTTCATAGGCCCTTTTGGAGATGCCCCTGCAAATTGACTCTGGGACATGGTGTTGCATTTCATTAGACTTTTCTGGCCAAAATAGAAAGAATTTAACTAAGTCTTCCCTGGCGTTTGCAGACCTTCAGATTCAAAAGGAGGGCACGTGATAAAACAAAACAAAACAAAACAAAACAAAACAAAAAAACAACAGCAACAACAAACACCAGGAAGGCCCTGTGCGGATGTACTTGGCTAGATGCTCAACTATTTATCCAAGCAAGGAAAGCGAAGCTCAGAGAAAACAAACAACACGGGGCCTTCTGAACGGCTCATGGCATTCAGATTTAAGTAAGGAGAGAATACTGGCATCAGCCTGAAAACGATTATCTAAAGGGAATTCGGTTCTAGCTACGGAAAATTAAAGGATGTCAACCCTACCTGTACAGACAGCAACCTCCCTGGCAGTGCAGGAGAGCTGAAAGAGTATCAGGGTTTGTTGCCGCTCTGATATTGTCATTAGCTAGCTGTATTCTGTGTCTTTTACCAGGTCGCTCTCTTACTCTTAACTTCAGTTTCTCAACAGTAAAAAGAGTAAGTTAGAGCACTGATTCGAAGCGTGTATTAGAAGGCAGGCTGCCTGGTCCCACCTCCAAAGTTCCTGATTTAGTGGAAAGTCCTCGGCCTGCGCGTTTCTAGCAGGCTCTCAGTGCCACCAGCGCTGCTGGCCCGTGGATTACTCTTGGAGAATTCCTGGCTGTGATTCCCAAAGCCTCTGCAGATTCAATATGCTCTAAGAACACTGTTGGACTCACTAGTGAGCTGATGTAATTTAGATCAGCATTTGAAATAGCAACACACAGATTGGTTTACTGGAACACATTCTATTTGAAATATGCTTCTTGTGTGGATGCGTCTGTAATCCAGTAGTAGAGTTTAAGTTCTATTACTTGGGAACTCTGATGGGCAGAAGGCTGCCCTGCGAAGAAGGTCATTATTGGGTGAACACTGTAAGTAAATGTGGACCAGAGACTGATCCTGTCTAGATCTATTCCAAAAAAAGATAATTGCCGTGGAATCCAAATTAGAGCTAACACTTATAAAATATACACCGCTCTATGAGAGCTCTAATCTGCAAAGGTTATAACCTCTTTAAAGGGCCTAATATGGTTCAAAATGTTGGTATTAAACCTAGTGTCCTTAAGAGAAGCAGCCAAATTGAGGATTAAAGGGGAAAATATTTTTTGCCTGAGATTTACTGTGGCTGAGCTTGGAACTCAGAAGCTGTGGCCCTGCATCTTCCACTTGGGTCCTGTATACTCCCTGGTCTTGGTAACAGATTTACATGTATGTAAAATGCAGTGTTTTCAGAGATTCACCCCAGAAATCTGTGCTTTCAAACCACAATCTGTATGTGGATTGGAAAATGATCTCATACCAACTGGGATAGGATTGTGGGTAACTATAATGCAAATACTGTTAAAAACCACTGCTAGGTAATGGTGGTCGGATAAAGTGAGAACTTACATTTAGGAGAGATTGAATTCCCAAGTAAAGGGTTACTCTAGGGTATTGAATGGACATAGTAAACAGGCAATGTTTAGAAATGGGTGTGTGATTTTAAACAAAGGAAGGGCACATTTCTTAGCAAAGCAGGGATAATGAGCAGCTTCAGTAAGGAAAGAGGGAAGTGGTGTAGCCAATAGCTAAAGTCTTTAGAGCAGAAAATCCTCTTTCCCTCTATCCTTGTGGTCCCAACAAAAGGAAGCTCCCAAACAAGCAGAAGACCTAGAATCCTGCCTAGTGCAGTGCTGGTGGAGGAAGAACAAGGCCAAGGTAAGACCATGGCAGTGACAAGGCAGAAGCAATGAGTCCTCATTACTGTCTGCTCTCCAATAGGCAGTGTGCAGTTAGTACCTAGAGGTCACTAAGATTTACCTGGGTGTGAGGAAGGGGGTGTCAACAACCCCCAAATGGAAAGGAGGACGTGGGGCTCCTGGGCTTGAAAAAATAGCCCAAGTCCTCTGAGACACAAAAGAGTAAATGGGAGCTTGTGGTGGTGATCTGAGAAACTCCGCTAACGGAGTCATTCTCATTATGAGCCATTTTAAAAAGCCAGCTACATACAGGTCAGTCCCTGACCTAAAGAAACCCAGAAGGCACAGGTTTTTACCAGATACTCATCCAGGGTGCCTTCTTCCTTAGACTTTTTCCTAGAGCTATGATTTAGTATAAACTTTCCTTTTAAAAGGGCAAGTCTTTGGTCACATAACAAATTAAGAAATAGATTCATGGGGGTCCACTCCCAACCAACTACTTCCTGTTTTGTCCAGAAACACATTTTGAAGTGTGGTCTGACTTGCCCCCTTGCATTGAAATATATGGTCTAGCCCTGGCTTGTGTGGCTCAGTGGAGTGAGCGCCAGCCTGTGAACCAAAGGGTCACAGGTTCAATTCCCAGTCAGGGCACATGCCTGGGTTGTGGGCCAGGTCCCCAGTAGGGAGCACGTGAGAGGCAACCACACAAGCAGATGTTTCTGCTTGATGCTTCTCTCCCTCTCTTTCTCCCTCCTTTCCCCTCTCTAAAAATAAGTAAATAAAATCTTTTTTTAAAAAAGAAATATATGGCCTTGCAGATCTCTGATGTCCCCAGATCTTTTACATGCCCTGGAACACCCACCACATGAGAGCAGGGACTTCTGCACGTTCACATCCCTCGGGCGCTCCATCCAGACCATGGAGCCAGCGTCAGGCAGTGCCTTATGCCCTACAGATCAACGAACTCAACCAGGGAGGGGTGATTTTGCACCCTCGGGAACATCTGACGATGTTTAAATATATCCTTGGCTGTCAAAATGGGTAAGAACAGTTGCTACTGTCATCTAGTGTGTAGAGTAGAGATGCTGCTAAATATTCTACAATCACAGGAAGCCCCGCCCCAGCCCACACACAACAAAGCATTATCGAGCCTCAAATGTCAATAGTGCTGAGGCAGAGAAACCCCACCACAGGTGTTCACAAAGCTTGTGTGAAGATTAGCCCTGGCCGGTGTGGTCTCCCGTTGGGGGCATATAAGAGGCAACCACACATGGATGATCCCCTCCCTCTCCTCCTCCCTCCCTTCCCCTCTCTCTAAAAATAAATAAATAAAATATTTTTAAAAAGATTAATGTACTGATCTCAGAATATACTTGTACATATTAAATTTTTTAATTATTAAAATAATATTTAATCGTGGTTTGAAAAAGCGATGTGAAGCAAAAAGGACTGCAAGGTAAAATTGTTAGCAGTTAACAGCAGATAAAAGGGCATGCTTCCATTTTAAGGGAGAATTTCTTACTAAAAGTCGAAACCCAGTCTTGACTTGAATGGTCGGTGTTCTGGGTACCAGCGGAGGCTGCAGCTGAAGGAGTTTTGGATAGGAAAGGATGCAAGACCACGCCACCTGAACAATCAATTTGTCTGCTTCACAAAGTTCTGAATTGGGCCTTTTCACAAATTAGCCAGACATTGGCTGCAAAACTCCACAAGTTAGAAAACGTATTTCAGAGAAGACACTTTCGGCCAACTTCCCAGCTTCAAGAATGTTTTAGATAAAACACTAGAGGAAGTGAAAAAGAATATTTACCACAAGATGATTTAAACACTTAAAACAGAGTTGTAGACCTAGCCTCGCATGCACGAACAGTATCTGTGTCAGTATCTGTTGCCCGAGGATTTTGGTGGAGGGGTCAACCTGCATACATCAGAACTTTCCTTCACTCTGAATAAATTGAGTCTTGACAGTGGAAAATAAATTTCCCCTTAGTATTTCATTAAGCAATTCAAACAATAGGCCAACATGCAAAGACAATGCCTTGTCCCCATTTCTATGTCCTTATTTCTTTCTCTTATTTACACCAAGGAACCCAGAGATGAGATCTTAATTCTGCACATCACCTCCATTCTTTGACAATTCTGCTCAGCTCACTGACTAAGTCAGTGCTTCTGCAATTTGGCTGAGAGCAGGGGGTTATCAGAGTGAGCTCCTGGAGTGTGGATTCCACCAGGTACTAACTGTCAGCATCAGACTGCTATCACACTTGGCCCTGAACAGCTCACCAGGCAGTAAACATTTCTGTCCTTTTAGAGCTGGTTTTGACCAAGGACCTTACAGGAAAAAAATAGAGGAAACAACCAAATAATTATATTAAATTAAATATAATGATTTCTGAAAGAGGCTTTCTACCTTCCTCTGGGAAAAACTCCTCCACAGTGTCCTAGAGAACGATTGATTTGGTGATTTTTAGTGATCACTGTTCCAATTCCAGAAGTGAACTAAAAACAGTAGCTGAAAAAATTGGGAGTTCAATTCTTGTCTTATCTCAAACATTTTCCTTTTGCCACTGCAGATTAAAATCGTGACAAAGGTGGAAATAAAAACCATGAAAGACTATATAGCACGCTTGTTTTTAAAGTGAGCAAGAAAATGAAAATGCATTTCTCTATCTTTTCCCTTGAGTAACATCACTGTGACCAATGCTTCTAGCGACTGTAGAGCTGTTTGTGAGATGCTTAGGAATTTGAAAGGAGTCACTGGGCAATGTCCAGTGGGGACCTTAAAGATGTGTACACACTTGACCAATCAATTCTTTTTTATGCATATATATTAAGGAATAACTAGTCATGTAAGCAGAAAGGCATAAACAGCAAAGGCTTGTATTTAAAAATAAAAATTTTGGAAATAGAGGTAACAATTGTTTTTTCTGCAGCCAACAGGAGTCACGGAAACAATGTAAATAATACATTAATTGAAAAAATAGTTTAGAGAAGTTTATCAAAAAATTAAAAGTGCAACTATCATACAGTCCAGAAATTCCACCTCTAGATATTTATCCAAAGAAAATGAAAACTAATTGAAAGAGATATATGCACCCTTATGCTCAATGCAGCACTATTTACAATAGCCAAGATATGGAAGCAACCTGAGCGTCCACCAACACATGAGTGGGTAAGGAAGAGGTGGTGCAGACACACACACACACAATGGGATATTGCTCAGCTATAAAAAGAACGAACCTTGACATTTGCAAACGTGGATGAACCTAAGGGTACTACACTAATTAAAATGGGTCAGACAAAGAAAGGGAAACACTGTATGTATTTCACTTGTTTGTGAAATCTAAAAATGAAACAAAACAGAAACAGAAATAGACACAGGGAACAAATTGGTGATTACCAGAGGGGCCAGGCCTCAGGGCAGTGGACAGGACAGGTGAAAGGGATTAAGAGGTACAAACTTCAGGTTATAAAATGAGTAAGTCTCGGAGATGTAATATACAGCATAGTGAATATAGTCAATATATTGTAATAACTTTTTATGGTAACATTTTTTGGTAACTAGACTTGGTGTGGTCATTTCACAATGTATATAAACATCAAATCACCATGTTGTGTATTGGAATTATCGATAATGGAATATTTTATGTCAATAATACTTCAATAAGCCTTGGCTGGTGTAGCTCAGTGGATTGAGCGTGGGCTGGGAACCAAAGGGTCCCGGTTCGATTCCCAGTCAGGGCACATGCCTAGGTTGCAGGCCAGGTCCCCGTGAGGGCCATGTGAGAGGCAACCGTACATTGCTGTTTCTCTCCCTCTCTGTCTCCCTCCCTTCCCCTCTCTCTAATAATAAATTAAAAAAAAATAAATAAATAAAATCTTTAAAAAAATAAAAAAATAATACTTCAATAAAAAAGGTAGTGTGTAAAGTGACATGGTTTTTGAAATTCTGTTTTATGTTATTTTAAATCAATATAAGAGCATGAGGGCAACACACCAAAATGTTAGTCGAATATATGCATAGTAGTTAAATAGGTCCTTGTATTCTTTTTTCATTAAATATATTTAATTTTCCCATAAGGAAAATGTGATGTCTTTTAAGAAAAATTATAAATATCTCAAAAACCAAAAGAGTTTTAATGACCCTCCAATGTCATAAATGCTGAGTACTGTGTTCAGTTTCCTGATAGAAGATAGAATCAATGCTTTTTAATACATCTAATTTGAAACAATGGTAGAAATTTTCCATGAATAAAAAGGTTAAATTTTCTTTTGGCAGTTGGGCTAAAACTTTAATGTTTTGATAATATAACTGCAGAATATTTTTAATGCTGACTCAATTGGGTTCACGATTGATGTACAAAGAAACAGCCTCTCTGAAGACACTTTTATCCATTGTAACTGATGGTGTATAATCCATTACTCTAATAGCTCATTGATGTTTTAACTAGGGGGTAAAAAGTAGCTCTTAGGTTATAAACTCCTCTTTGGTCACCCGGAAGTGGTAAAGACTATCTGCACATCTTGCTTTACGGAGCTCAGTTAAACACAAGTGTTTATCAAGTGTCTACTCTGCCCTGAGCACTGATGTCAGGGCTCCTGCTCCGGACGCTGGGAATCAGGGCACTGGCAAAGCCCCAGGGACTGTGGACCGCCACGTCCATTCTGATGGCCAGTGCCCATGATGCACCGCTGCTTAAATATCTCAAGAATCACAGGTGTAGGGGAATAAAAAGGGAAGGGTTGCCCTAGCTGGTGTAGCGCAGTGGATTGAGCGCGGGCTGGGAACCTAGCGGTCCCGGTTCGATTCCCAGTCAGGGCACATGCCTGGGTTGCGGGCCAGGTCCCCATGAGGGCCATGTGAGAGGCAACCATACATTGCTGTTTCTCTCCCTCTCTTTCTCCCTCCCTTCCCCTCTCTCTAAAAATAAATAAAAATAAAATCTTTAAAAAAAGGGAAGGGTCATCAAGGAACATGTATAAAGGACACATGGACAAAGTCAAAGGGAGCTAGGATTGAGGGTGGGTGGGGGAGGTGGGGGTGGGTGGGGCTGAGGAAGTGGTGATGGGAAGATGAAGACAACCATACTTGAACAACAACAAAAGAAACATTTAAAAACCATGATTTTCTCAACAACAACAAAAGAGAATCACAGCTGCAAAACTTGACTTCTGCACTCACCAAGACAAAACCAGGACTCAGAAAACAAGCTTATACCTGCCAAGGCCAGGGAAGTCTCAGAAGAACAAAATAAAATTATTTTCAGCTTGCTGGAGAAACATTATCTCTCACACAGACCGTCAACTCCTTGAGGACAGGAAAATTGTTTATATACTTTCTTTACCTCCTATGGGGTCTAGCTGTTGGCTGGGCATATATTCAGTCCCCCCAAATGTTTGATAATTTGATGATTATAAAAGAGGTTATAAAAATCCGTATTGCACTTCTTTGGCATTGCTTAGCCTAATGCTCCTGAGATCCTGAGACAACTTTCTTTGTGATAATGTTAATGTACACCTTAAACTTTAAAAAATGGATACAGAAGTACTTTTTATACAAAGTAAATTTTTAATATAAGTATAATGTTTAAACCAAGGCATATCAGAAAGCAATTCTGTATAAATAGATCCTCAAACAGAATATGAATTTTCATTTTTCTTTAATAAAGCATAATTTTTAAACTGATCTCAGAGCACTGTGTTATTTTTAATAGAAAATATATATTTTAAAAACCTTGAATTTTTACCAAAAGCATACCTGCAAGTTAGAAGATCATCATCAACAAACAATTAAGCAAGAAACATCCCTTCCCTTTTATAAATTATTCTCAAATAATTTAATAAAACCAAACAGTTTCTTAGAGCTTATCTATGTTGGCTCTACCAACAGTAGAATTATACAAAGGCAATGTGCTTTAATTCCACATATAAGTCCCTAAGAAGTTCTGTGTTTTCCCTAAGATAGCTATTAATTAGTCAATAATTGCTTGCAGGCTCCAATTGATTGGCACTATAAACAGAAGACGGCTTATACAGTCCTTTTATTTCTGAGCTCCTAAGACGAAGTAGAATGTTAACAGCATGTTATCAGGCAGAACAGAGAAGAAGCTTGTACAAAACCCACTGAAGAGGCATGCCTAAGCGCTGGGTTGGCTCACCCAGCTCTGCTTTGCAGACTGACAAGAAATAAATGAGGACTGTGAATACGCAGCTTGAGAACATATCCAAACATCACAGATGGGTGGTCTCGCCAGAAAACAGATTTGGGGGAAATTCAACATGTAACCCCAGAAGGGGAGAGGGTTTTCGTTCTTGGGGAGACTTGCCGTTTGTGTCTCAGGACACCGCATTCTTTGCATAACAGACACATGAGTTTCTGCAACTGTTTTATTTCTGGGGTATCGTGTATTGCCCAATATCTAATGAGAAGTGTTTGAAGCCTATATTTTCTCTGGAGTTCTGTTCTACATACATTTGTGAGAAATTTTCTTTTGTCTATAGGTCTCATTGACCCCACCTCTCACAGTCCTTCTGCAAGTTGCTACAAAGGACATGAAGTTTGGTACAGAGATAATTGACTAGTCATAGATACTGGGATCACCCAGAGTCATCATGCGTATTTTTTTTTTTTTCAAAGTACTGTAAAGGCAGAGCCTTTTAACTAAAACTAAAGGAGATATGTTCCTTGCATGGATATCCCGTTTCCAAAGGCAACCTAGTGTCCAAATTGCTGTTCTATTGGTTTAAATTAAAATAGGGATGAGCCCAGAATCACATCACCTGGGATTACATGGGATCTCTGATTAGTAAAAGCAATAAAGGAGATCCTGTTTTAGGAAATTTGATAAGAAACCCTTTAATAGTTTCTCACTGCTTTGATGATAAAGACCCAGTTTTCAAATGACTAGAGTGACATCATCAACACAACAGAACAGAAACTGTCTACCATCTTCTCCACAAAGAACACACATTTTCATAATCCCTCATAGATGGGAGCACCTTTATGGAAGTCTTATAATGGGAAGTTTCAGAACACCATTGGAGGGGAGACAGAGAGAGAGAGAGAGAAAGAGAGAGAGAGAGAGAACATTTAAGTCTTGAGTTCTAGTCTTTCTTCCCCTCTGCCTGCTCCTATTGGATCTTTATTCATGCATGTTCTTCCTGCCTGGTCCTTTTCCATGGGTGTCTTTCCTCCCCAGAAATATTTTTGTGGTCTCAACTTAACCATCACCCCCAGAAGAAATCTATCCCTCACCCTGGAAAACATTAAGAGGCACTTCTCTTAAGTGTAGCTTTCTTCTAGAAAGAAACACTGTTTGTAATTATGTACTCACTAGCGTAATTATTCATTTTATACCTGTACTTCTCACTAGAGCACAAAAAAACATAGGAGTGGACAGTATTTTGATTTTTGTTGGCTAGTGTACACCCAGTATCCAGCATAGCTACCCTTCATTACTCACTCGATAACATTTATTGAATCACTGAATGAAAGTAACTTTTATTTACTTCATGGCCTCTTACAGGCACTCTTACTTGGACAGGTCAGGTCAAGAGGAAACAGGCCTATACCTTCCCTATATAAGGTCTATAGAGTTTCGATAGACCCATCATTCAGGCCCCTGCCATAATGCTGAAGAAATTCACCGAGAGTGACCAGGGTGCTAGGAATATGTAAAAGCATCTTTCTGTCATTAGAGAACATGGAGAATGATAGGAGACAGTAAGTGAACATTCATTTCCCTTTTGTCAAAGCTAGATTAGTAATATGGTACAGAAAACTCTCAGCATTGTCTAAACACAATGAAATGAGACACATTTTCTAGTAAGTGACTTTGTCTTAAGATGAGAACTACCCACTAGAGCTGGAATAGTCACGGTGACAGGAACTGTGGGACAGTAATAAATGAGAGAGGCTACACCAAGGCAGAGCACAACCCATATAACTTGTTTGCAGCACAACGGGAAAAGGTCCTCTTAGCCAAGGGTCCTCAGTCTGTCACAGACATGCTGGCCCAGGAAGAACTAATCCACTGGGATAAGATTAGGTCTTTAGGAGTTTCCTCTAGAAATGCAAGAATGGGATCCCCCAAGTACCCTGTGTGAGCTCTGCAGTCAGGCAGAGAGAAGGTAGAGTCCCCAAACTTCACTACAGCGGTGATTCATGCATAGGTTTGCATATGTCACTACCATGTTGACGGACAAGTGTAACTGCAATATCACACAGGCCAGAGTGGCCCTACGTTGCCTTGAAGTAAAGGTTTACTTAAAGGATATTTATTAAAGTTGAATTCCTTCTATGAAATAAGGAAAACAAAATCTATATATATGAAATTTAGGCTTACTGACATTCTCTACAAAGAATAGAAATAGACATCAGAATAAAACTAGATTTTATTTCAAATCGAAGAATAGTATAATGTTTGAGAATATAAATGGAAATAGAAAGAAATGACTAAATATCCTATTCATTCATTATTACTGCTGACATTGAGTTGTTCGGATTCAATTCAATAAGAATGTATTGCCCAGTCCTGGGTCAGATGCTGCTAGGTGTGACTATGTCGTGTACTAATTAGGTCACCTTCAGGTGGGTCCATGTTGGAGAAAGCAGAATACTTAGAGAATTGTTTGATTAGGCCATGCTTTCATTTCTATTATCAACTTCAATTACTGGGGCAGGGAGATAGGCTAACCGCCTTTAACTTAGACATATATGTCCATCAAAGAACACCCAAATATTCATACATCATTGCAGAGGTTATTTTAATGAACTTTCCTACTGACCACTTATTTGAACATCTCCTTTAAACTAAGAAATGATTATCCATTCCAATGGAAAAATAAAAAACCCCGGATCATAATTTGTGTACTTGGTAATTATTTGTACTACTTGGATAGACACCTCCTTTGGCTATTTCAGCTCTGTCCTAAACCCGTCCTATCACCATGAGTTTGCGTCTTCGAAAAAGAACATTACTGTTGCAAATGGACATCTGAAAGTGAGGGGGATGACTTATCCTTGCCCTTTCTGTCTGGCCACGTGAAAATACTGAGCTCTAGGGCATGGCTGCATCTATGAGTAAAAGTGTTTTAACACCTTCACTGACTTGACTCCTTATTCAACTGTCTGCTCAAAGCAAACCCTCTTCACCTGGTGGGTTTGTGTGTGATGCTGGTTTCCCAGAAGCCCTTGGTTAAGGTACATTTTTAAAGTCGAGTTTCAATGCATTCATTAAGCTTTAGAAAACTAACTGAACACCTTTCCATTGGGCTTATGCTTTGTAAAAGAGCCCATCTTAGTGACATGTTAGCTATTCAAGACACTTTCTGGAAGAGGGACTTATCTATCTAGGAATGCAGTTCTGAGTGTTTAATATTTACTCTGTGCTGTTGCTGAGTGAGACTGAGAACATTTATAGAGGAATATGACTAGAGCCATATCCTGGGGGTCCATGCCAGAGCACCAGTGAGGCGTAGTACCAGGTGACGAAGTGAGTCAGACTCCTGCCTAGAAGAGGGGCTTCACTGGGCACTTTTCACTTCAGTGAACCTCAGTTTGGATTCCCACTCTGCAAGGTAATGCTGTGTGAGTCATCAACCTCCATATCTCAGTTTTACATGGGCAAAATGAGATGTGTAATAACGCCTATTTCAAGGAATTAAGTAACAAAGTCTGCAAAGTGTTTAGCAAAAAGTTTAGTACATAACAGAGTCTATTAATCACCAACTAATACTAAAAATATATTCTATGTGATAGCTAGGCTCCAGTGAACAAAAGTTATTCACTCTACATTCGAAAGGACACCTTCTATTCTTTCTGTTCTAAAGGACACAGGCTATTAGGTGACCATAAGACTATACATGGCTTGTCATCCTTTTGCTCTAATGCATCTACTGTTACTGGAAAAAAGTGTGGGGGGACAGCCATTTACAGAGATACGTCCTAGAACCAAGTGAGGTTCCCAACCTCGTTCCCACTTTATGAAAGTGTCTATGGGATTAAATTTCCTCTTTGATATAACTTAACAATCAATTGCATTTCTATGTCTAATGCTTTCTGACTTTTTCTATCATACATTTATTTTTTTCTTTAATTTTTCATCATTATTTGAACTGAAACTCTAGCATAGAGAACTCATCTTCAATCTGGAATGACTTTTATTTATATGCGACTATATATGTACATATATATCTAAATAGTAACATAATGAGTATATATAGATGAAAGATTCCATATGTAGATAAGAGTCTACATATGTAAGATTCTCATGTATTAAATTATTTGTCTTTAATTGTTTGAAAAATTCTTAATCTTTTATTCTGTTGTAATTTTCTTGTTTCAGAGGAATTTAATACCTTTCCTTAAATAGTAGACATCATAACTAATAATGTCCATTAATGCTTTATTAATTGATTTGGTTGTTGATTTAAAGATAATGAGCATATTTATTCAAATAATTCAATCCAAAAAGAAAAATATAGCAACAGGAGTAGGCTTTGATTAGGGGGAATGATTATGTTGGCAAACATAAAGTGGATGGTAGTAGCCACACAGAAAAGTTGTTGGAGTTTTAGAGCTTGCGATGTCCTTGAGTGGGGATAAGGGACATTCCTGGCTATACACTACACATTGGACATGGCTGTCACATTTAAGTCTTCAACCCGTATTTGCCAAGATATCTATGGGTGAGTCCTTCGCCACCTTCATGCCAATGGAGCAACCAAGTCCACATTGTTTTTTTCTCTCAGTCTTTGTCATGAATAAGCAGAATGAGGCCTCTATACAAACTATTAGAAAAGCAGAAGATTCTTTGTTTTTTGATGACAGTAAGTTAAGTTTATCAATCCAAAGCAGGTCAACAGGATATTTCTTTTTTTTTTTCTTTAAGATTTTATTTATTTATTTTTATAGAGAGGGAAAAGAAGGGAGAAAAAGGGGGAGAGAAACATCAATGTGTGGTTGCCTCTCAAGTGCCCCCTACTGGGGACCTGGACTGCAACCTAGGCATGTGCCCTGACTGGGAATCGAACCAGCGACTCTTTGGTTCTCAGTCCAGCGCTCAAATCACTGAGCCACACCAGCCAGGGTTCAACAGGATATTTCTATCATGTGCACTACATAGTCATTTCAACTTTCCATCTGAGGTTGGTTCAGAAATACACCATACACAAAAATAAATTCAAGGTGGATAAAAGACTTAAATGTAAGTCGTAACACCATAAAAGTTCTAGAGGAAAACATCGGTAGGAAAATCTCAGACATTCCATGCTGCAACATCTTCAATGATATGTCCCCTAAAGCTAGGGACATAAAGAAAAGAATAAACAAATGGGACCTTATCAAAATAAAGAGCTTCTGTGGGGCTAAAGAAAACAGTATTAAAATAAAAAGAGAACCAACAGTATGGGAAAACATATTTGCCAACGATACCTCAGACAAGGGTTTGATCTCCAAAATATATGAAGAACTCATACAACTCCACTCCAGGAAGACAAAAAACCCAATTAAAAAATGGGCAAAAGACATGAACAGACACTTCTCGAAAGAGGACATACAGAAGGCCCAGAGACATATGAAAAGATGCTCAACATCATTAGCCATCAGAGAGATGCAAATTAAAACCACAATGAGATACCACCTCACACCAGTCAGAATGGCCATCATCAACAAAGCAACAGATACTGTTGGAGGGGATGTGGAGAAAAGGGAACCCTACTGCACTGTTGGTGGGAATGCAGACTGGTGCAGCCACTGTGGAAAACAGTATGGAATTACCTCAGGGAACTAAAAATGGAACTGCCTTTTGACTCAGCAATTCCACTGCTGGAATTATACCCTAAGAATCCTGAAAAACCAATTCAAAAGAACCTATGCACTCCAATGTTCATAGAGGCACAATTCACAATAGCCAAGTGCTGGAAACAACCTAAGTGCCCATCTACAAATGAGTGGATCAAGAAACTATGGTGCATTTACATAATGGAATTCTATGCAGCAGAGAGGAAGAAGGAGCTTATACCCTTTGCAACAGCATGGATAGAACTGGAGAGAATTATGCTAAGTGAAGTAAGCCAGGCGGTGAGGGACAAATACCATATGATCTCACCTTTAACCGGAACATAATCAACAAAAGCAAAAAGCAAGCAAAACTTAACCAGAGACTTTGAAATTAAGAACAATCTAACAATAGCTAAGGGGGAGGGGGGAGGGCACAATGGGGAGAAGAGTTTTCAGGAACCACTATAGAGGACACATGGACAGAACCAAGGGTGGGGAGGGAGGCAGGGAAGGGAAGTGGGATGGAGGGGGAAGGGAGGGGAGAGTATGCAGAAAACTAATTGAACAACAATAAAGTAAAATAAATAAATAAAAAAAAAACTTGGATGATCATGGGAAATACATCAAGACTATTAAATGGGCTTTCCCACACACACACACAAAAAATAGTAAAGACAATGCTTGCCTTTTCTATTTAGAAGGCAAGATCCAATCCAGTGAATGACTTAAGCCTTCAGAGAACATGCTTGTCTTTAGATAAATGAACTAAGCAGTAATGTTCAATCATATTTTACGGCGATTTCCCTACAGCATTGATAGCTTTGGGAGTTGCAAAGTTGAGTTACCTGTGAAGCCCTCGGAGCACAACTGTGTGCAGTGCTAAGAAGGGAGAAGATACACGTAGCAATCTTTAATCTACAGGGAGGGTACCGTGGGGACAGTTTTGAGTCATCTTCTTTTTCCTCCTAAAAATACCCACAGGCTGCAAAGAGAGGGAGACCCAGGGTGAAATGGAGCAAGCTCAAGGGGGCTAGGTGTTGAGGCCACCTGGTCAGTATACCATTCAAACAGCAAACCAATTATGCAAGACTTATGATCAGGTATCAAGTAAACTATTAGGTTTATACCACTGTTAAAAACAAGGAAACAGGCCCAAAATGAAGTTACTTATGTCAAACCCCACATCACCAAGCTGAGGCTTAATCACAGTTTTGGCTCTTCCAGAAATAGATCCCTAAACCAGCGAATCAGGAATCGCCTAATCAGCACTAGTTAGATAGTCTGCCTAGTAGACTCCCACCATCCCATAAAGAAAAGTAACTTTGCAATAACCAACCAACCTTTTTGCCTAATATAACACCCTTGTTCCTGTTCCCTTCTGCCTATAAAAGTCTTTCATTTTGTCCAGGTCCTCAGAGCTTCTTTCTATTTGTTAGTTTGGATGCTTCCTGATTCGAACTGATTTTTGTTCCATCTCTTAAAATTTCTAATATGCCTCAGTTTACTTTTTTTAAATGCCCTCTAGTGTATGTCTATGAGGAATTGAGCCTGCCAACATCAATGAGCTGGGCCAGACTGAGGAACTACCTCCAACAAAGACAGCAAGGGTGTGTCGCATGGAAGCATAGTAGTTACTTTCAAGTTAGTGGGGGGAACCAGCTCAAGCCCTCAGCTCAACTTTAAAAACCTTTGGTGAACTTTCCTAAATCTCTGTCTGTTTATCTTGTCAACAAAGGACAATCTCTCACTTCCAGAATAGAAAAAAATAGTGATAGCATTCATTTCATGAGTTCTTATCACGAGCCAAGTTCTAAGCATTTTACACATATCAACTCATTTAATTATCAGACAAAACACTACAAGATCAGGTGCATTATTGTTCCCATTATTAGAAATGAAAAAACTGAGGGCCAGTGATAACTTGTCATTAGTAAAATGAGAACGTGGGATTTGAACCAAGGTTGTCCTGCTCCAGTGGCCACGCTCCAGTCTAAACCACTGCCCTCTCCTGCCCCTTGCCCAGGGGTTCCTGAGAGTCTCAGCACATTAACAGGCATGTGTCTTTGCTTCTGCCTGCTTGGCACTGCCCCTCTCTTTTTTTCTGATCGAGTTAATCTGAGTAATACACACAAAGCTGGATCTAATAGTCTTATCTGTACCTGAATATCTCTCCAAAGAACAGTCTTCCCCAGATGGGCTGGTGTGCTCACAATACTCTGTCCCCCCAGATGGAAACGAGATCAAGGTGCTGGGCTAGATGTGTCCTTCCCCCTCCTGGTAGTCCCCTGGCCTCACCTACCTTTCACCCCACATAATTCATCACAGGAAGAAAATGAGCTGGTATTTTGTTTGGGCAAATGAAGCCAGATCTCTTTGTTAAGCTTATTGCAATCTTCAGATGCCTCAGATCTCTCAAGTCATTACAATTCGGGTACCAAAAAAATGCTGCTTCAAGAAACACAAATTTCGACACATTCACTATAGGCTTCTAGGCAGTAACGATAGGATGTAGGTGGCCTTTGATGAAAAATACACTTTAAGAGAATAATACAGTGATGAGAGGGAGTGAAAGAAAAGAAAGACAGAGAAGGCAATTAAGGTTATGGAAATGGGGCATTTGTGTGCAAGGTGGGTTATATTTAGAGGCAACTTGTCAAGCTAAAAATAATTTTTTCAAAACCCCATGTAAGTCATATAAGTTAAACCTGAGAAGACCTGTAACAACCAGAATTAGTGCTAACCCTTAAGTTTATTTTACACTTTTCATTCAATTTTGTAATGTATAACTATAATACTAAATTATTACTCAGAGTATAATAGTCATGTTAAAACAAACTGAAAATAGTGATAAATTTTGCCAAGTAAAGGTCATAATGCAAGATATCCTTTGAAGAAGAAAAAAAAATATATATATGTACATATGCACACACACTTCTAAATTTGTATAATTCTTTACATTTTATAAGTTAAAATAAAAAACAACTCTTGTTTATGTCCATTAGTTCATTCCTGGTGTTTTTTGATGTCCTCACATGCTTGCTATGAAGGAGACAGACTTATTTCTGGGAATTTTTTCCAAGTGCTTTTTAATTTTTTTCTTTTATTTCTAGAGAGAGGGGAAGGGAAGGAGAAAGAGAGGGAGAGAAACATCAATGTGTGGTTGCCTCTTGCATGCCCCCCACCAGCGACCTGCCCACACCAAGTCATGTGCCCTGACTGGAAAGTGCTTTTTAGAATGAAAAAGGAGATACTCCTTTTTAATGTTATTATTGTAAAATGATCAACGCATATTTACAAAGTGTCTCTTTTATACTAAATAAGGCAAGCACTCCAGTGGCAAGAGAGAACAAAACAAAAAAAAATATGTCTTCATGGATCTTACTAAAGTATTAGGTCTTATTACAACTGTCTATTTATGAAAAGGTTGTCTGAGGACCATTTTTAAAACATGAGAGAGAGCCAATTGCAAAAGACTCTCTTCAGAATTCCCTGTCTCTCAGATAGCTGATGATGACTGCCATAGCACCGATTATATCCTGAAAGCTAGTTGTTTGGATACATATATATACAACAGTATATAAACATGGGACTATATACGCCACTTGAACATGACTTTTACGATGCATCCTGGAACCATGCCACACATATCTCACTGTCTCACCATTAAAGAAATTTTATTAAAATGTAAAAGACATCAGGAAAAGGAGTGAGCTGTCATTCCCTTCATCCCCTCCTTCTCAGGGCCGCTCCTAAAATGTGCTCCTTCTCACTGACTCCCTGACCAGTGTCAATTTCACAGCTGGTGGTTAGCAATAAAAGAGACTGTCCCCATTTGGAGAATTTTACATGAAAGCCTACCCTATTCTGATATATTGGAGCCATCAAAAAAAGTAATGACTCTGCCAGGTCCTGAGTTGTCTTTTAACTAGCCACAAAGTACAGGAGAATTGGACAGTGAAAATGGGAAGGATGCCAGCAGCATCCCAAGGACAAGCCCTTTTCCCTGATTTGAAACTTTAGAGCTGATGCCCAGCATTACTATGGCTTGGCCACTGCAAATGCAGGTGCGTTAGCTCATTCGGTTTGCAGCTATGCATTGAGTCGCTGCATATTTCAACAAGAACTCCCCTGGTTAAATAAACAGCATAACCCTGAGTTGGGAGATTCGAGGTTCTAAATGCCATGAAGCCTCGTACTCCATCTACTTCCCGCATTAGCACGAGATGACTATGAGTGCCAAACTGCAAACCAGCTCCCCGTGAAAGGTGGAAAGCCCAGAGGGGCCATTTCCTGATAACATGTGGATGGTGATACGGGGCTGATATTAGAAACATCCTTCATTAACCAGCTACCTTTGGAAAACTCTGTGGAGATTTGGATGTGGGAGAAATTGAGCTGAAGAGGTACAATTAAGCTTAATGTAGAGTTCAGAAGTGATAACAATGCTCTGCCCATCACATGCGTGTATTTATAGCGAATTAATAGAGCTTTTAGATGTTGCCTTGTCTAGCTGATTATTTACAGTGTGTTATCCTGATGGACTATAAAAGGCATAAAAACCTTCATGGGGCAGAAGATAATGGGATGAGGTCCCTTAGTATATGAAGTACATTGATGGCCACCAGCAATTAATTCCTCTTCAGTCTAGTGAGCAGTTTCTGGCCGCAGGAGCATATTCTATGGGCAAGGGCACCTACCCTACGGATAAGAACATTTTTTAGGGTAGCTTCCAATGATAATTCATGAATCTTGTGACTGGTAAGAAATAATTTGCAAACTCTAACTCAGTATTAACAACCAATTCATTTAGAAAACCACTGACATGCCTCCAACATATCCTATGAGTTTGCTGAAAAACTTAGGAGTGAAGAAAAAAGGGGGATATTAAATACAGTAGGAAAAGTGAAGAGTAGCAAGAAAGAAGGGAAAGGGAAGAAAAGTTGTCATGGAGACAACTTTTGGAGAGGTGGAGAGTCATCAAAGCCGAAAATAAATTATTTAACTTCATTTTTTACTAAATATTATTTAGGCTATCACTCATTCCTAAATTGAATTCATTCCCATAAGTACTTTTTGAGCTCCAACTACATCAATAGCTTTAGTGCTATGTCGGATGAAAAAATACATAATAATCTTTTATATTATAGAGAACATTGCAGGTTGTAAAACTCTGTTTCAAATTCCCTAATCTTCACAGCAATACTGTGAATTAGGTATTACATTCACCATATTTCTGATTGAGCTTAAACAGCTTGTCAGACAACCAGCTTTTATGGAGAGTGACACCAATTTATGTCTTCTGACTCACTGTTAAATCAAACATAAAAATACAAATATATATATATACATATATATACTTATATATGTATATATATACGTATATGTATATATGTATATATATAAAGTCTATCAGCAAAAAGTCCATCCATTGTTAACATAATGAGAATGGTTTGTGCAACATTGATATAACCTGGCAGCTGAGGAGAGTGGACTGGAATGCACATATGTAAACAATGATGACTTCATTGTACTAGCCAAAGGGGGCAGTAGACATCACTGAATGAACATGTGTCCTGTGTGGCCATCGCATTCAAAATGACTGAGTGAGTAGAGCAACAAATCTGCATCAAATTTTGGGTAAAGCTTGAACATTCCTCCATGGAAACAATTCAGATGATCCAGAAGGCCACAGCTATGGGCAACTGGTGATTGGCAGCTTCATTACAACAACATGCCCATTCATGCATCACGTCTTGTACAAAGTTTTTTGGTAAAACCTCAATTCACCCCGGTGACTCAGCCCCCTACAGCCCAGATTTGGCACCCTGAGACTTCTGGCTGTTCCCAAAACTAGAGTTACCTTTGAAAGGGAAGAGATTTTAGACCATCAATAAGATTCAGGAAAATATGATGGCAATTGGGAGAACTGTGTGAGGTCCCGAGGTGCCTACTTTGAAGGGTCTGAGGTGTCATTGTTGTTATATCTTGTGTCTTCGTCAATAAATGTCTCTATTTTTCATAGTACATGGCTGGATACTTTCTGGAAAGAACTCCTGTGTGTGTGTGTGTGTGTGTGTGTGTGTGTGTGTGTGAAGCTACAACTGATGTCCACAGTGCTAAATGAGCCTAGAGGACAGAGAGATTCCATTCAGCTGGAGAGGAAAAAGAAGAGGAGACCCACGGTGAAACTCACAGAAGCTTTAGAATTGAACGAAATGAACAAATTGAATAAATACTTGAAGGAGTATGAAATATTTAAAAAGCTCTAAATTATATTAAATAGACGACACATAGTGCCGGTGTGGAGAGCACAGTGGTTAATAGACAGGGATGCTGATAGTCAGAGTTGCTGAATTAAAGGGAACAGTCCAAATGCCAGTTAGAAGGTTATAGAATCATGATGATGACGACAGTGACGATGGCAGTGACATTGCTACTGCTCTGTCTGGGTCTCCCCACTCAAGGTTGGTCAGTGTCTTCCAGGCACCCGCTAATCTATGTAATCTAATAACTTTTGTTTTCAAGTGTTAAAAAACTATCCTAAGCAAAAAGATAATGGAATTGATCAGTCTACATACTTTAAAAACACTGCGGTGGAGATGGCTTCCACTGTGGCTTTTTTCAGGGGTTAAAACCAAGATCCTATAATGAGGTTTCTCTCTGCATGCCTCCTCCTTTGAGATAATAACATTCCCAAGCGGCCCTGTCTTCAGAGACACAGATGTCAGGAGCATCTCTTCTTGTATCAAGTCTATTTCCCAGGAGTTTAAAAACTGTCTCCTTTGGTCCTTGATTCTCACCGGATCATACAGAGCCACCCCTAAATCAATCATTAGAACCAGGAGAAGAAGATGCTGTGATAGGCTCTGGAAGGTCACATGGTCTACCCCAGTGGCAGTGGAGTCCACCCTGAAGCTCAGGGCCTGAGAGTGGGGAGGCCTGGTTTCACAGGAGAAAAGCACCCTATGTCCCCTGCCCCCAAAAGAAGTGATTGGCGGCTCTGAGACAAAAACTTGCCCAATACATCGACATGTGTCTTGTTATCAACCCATTGTTCTTTTCTGAGATATATTGAAAATTTCCCACCCTTCTCCCTTCTTAATCTGTACAATTTTCCAGAATTATTCTATGTACTGAAGTAGTAATTTTGATATAATTTCACCTCGGATGAAACTATTTGTACTCTCTTGTTTTTGTCTTTTCTAAAGTCAGTTGAGGCTTTTTAATTTGATTGCTTCCAGCTAGTTTATATTTTTGATACACAACAATTCCCAGACATGTCTATCCCCAAACTCCTTAGAAGCAGATTAATATGGACAGAGAGAGTGGAACTGCATTTTTTATTTGAACATTTGAGTTCAAACTATGCTCTTAATCTCAAGCCTTTTCTTTATTTATAAAATATGCCTATTATGTGTTCATCCTATCTCAACAGGGTTGTAAGGAGTATATAGTAAATACACAGACACACACGCACATGCATACTTGTAAACAACAAAATAAGAGTTAAATCACTATCATTACTATTCTACAAGAAAGAAGAAAGAGAAAATACTGTTCTAGTCTCTGCTTGGTTGCTTATTATGCTATTTAGGGTCAGTCAGTCATATTTGAAAGCATAGTTAGAACGTAAACTTTAAGACCTTTCCAGCTATGATACTCTGCGACTCTCTAGTCACGTATTTCAAAAGAGCCTTCTTGATAAAACTGTGCTTATTTTTATTCTAACAAAGAAATCCCCCTAGCAAAAATACCTACAAAAATAATGGAAAATCACCCTCACGCCCCCTCAGCCAGGACCCTGACCCCAATGCCTGGGGACTGCCTGCAGACAGCAGTGTCCTGTCTAACGCATTGCCTGGGGCACCCAGGGAGACGCGGTGGGACACAGCGGGCGAAGGCCATCTGCCTTCTTTTCCCAGCGATGGAAGTCTAAAACCGAGCTGAGCAACATACACTTTCAAAAGGGTCCTGTGGGGCCTGGAATACTCAGGGGAACATTTCAATTTGACTTATAAAATGATGACTATAGCCACTCCACATACACACACACAGATCCTTTCACCCTCCCCGCCGCTTTTAAGGAAATGAGTGAAGACCAGTGAAGTTCACTTAAAGTATCTGAACCTACCTTGTTATCCATTGCAAGATAATTTGCACATTTATAAATGGTTGCCTAAATCACCTCCAGTTCAGTCGGTTCATCACCCAACTACTCTTCTAATTTTGTTCTGCTGTCCACTTTTACAGTAGTTTTGTTCTACAGCATGCTTTAAGAGGGCAGTTTTATAACGCCAAAGCCACAGACCTCCTAACAGCTGCCGCACTCGACAGGGAGAAAGGGGGAGAACAAAGGACTCTAAAAATAAAACAAAACAAAAATAGTGATAGGCATCATGGATAGAAAGAATTATGAAGGATGGGAATTTCGTATACCTACAGATAACAGCAGCACATTTAAAAGAGCTAAAAAAAAATCTCTATCTGTAAAGTTCATTGTCCATCATCAGCTCCTTGAACGATCCTATTTCTGGCTCCCAGGGTATTGAGTCTGAGGTATATACTCTGTGCTGTATTTCTGCCATAGTGGTGCTCAGTAAACACAAAACTATAGTTTCTGTTGCTTTCATCAGAGTAGTATGATTCCTAGGCTAAAATCTGGACGGGGGGAGGCACTCGCATATTACACTTTGTCCCACGTAAAGACTGCCATCCATGTGTAAATAATCAGGTCAGAAGCAAAAGCAAAATTGCTTCAGAAGATGGAAATAAAGCCTGAGGAACATGTGTGAAGAATCATCCTCGTTGCCTTGGTGATCCCTGGTGATAGTCAGGGGTGTAATGAGTTGATGGCATCTAAATCATTCTAATGACATTTTTAGCGCTGGTAGGTGAAATCACCTCTTTTCCCCTTACTTGTCATTATCTTCTTTACACCTGCTCCGTCGATGCCCAACTACTTGGTTTGAATATTACGCCGGGCAGCTGGTGAAGATTTCCTTTCTTAAACTCTAGGCAGGTGGCCACAGAAGAGTTCTAAACAACCATCTCTGCCAGGAGCACGCTTATTGCCAATGCAGACTGGGAGATGCTCGAAAGCTGGGGACCAAGGACACCCCTCCCACTTTTCCCCTTTCCTCAGAGACTTCTCCAGGCTCTGAATTACGAGCCTTAGGTTGCTTCATCTGAGGGAGTTTGGGGGGAGCAATGAATAAGAAGATAAGAAAAAACTGTCAAGGCTTTATCTGGAAAAGAAAAAAGAAATCTGAGGGGAACAAAGGTTTTCAAATATATGACAGTTAAAAATAACTATTGAACCATCAACTTAAGAATTCAACTTTGGGATTCTGCTTGAACTCTCTACTGCAAATGTTAGAAGAGAAACTCTCGCATGGTATTTCATTTTATTTTTTTTAACAATGCTGTGCGCCCAATGGAAGAAGAGCTATAATACTTGAAAAACATCATAAAAAGCACAAATTCTAGTTATTAATAAGCATATGAAAAGATGTTCAAGCTCATTAGTGATTAGTAAGATGCAAATTAAAAATCACCTTGAGATATCATTACCCACTGCCAGATTGGCAAAAATTAAAATGTCTGACAACGCAAGTGATTGCAGCGTGCGCAGCAATTGGAGCTGCCATTCACTGCCAGTGGAGATACAAACGGAAGGTACACACCACTCTCCACATCAGCGACCAGGCTCCTAAGTATATAACCTCAAGGAGGCGCTGCCCAAATGTGTCCTAATTCACGTTAGAAAATGTTGAGAGCTGCAATGTTCATGGTACTGCTAAACCGAAAAAACCTCGAATCTTGAATGAGGTGATATTGGAGTCTATTTATAAAAGGGAATATTATAGAGCAAGTGAAATGGAATACACACACAAAATATGCATAGAACTCACAAATATAATGCTGAGTGAAAGAAGTGCAAGAGACACAGAAAGCATGGTTATAAAAAGAGACAATGCCGTGTGTGTGTGTGTGTGTGTGTGTGTGTGTGTGTGTGTGTGTGTGTAATTTTTAGGAGTGAACCAGCGGTAGTAAGCATATGGTGGGAGAGGCACACCGAGTTCAGGAGAGCCGGCAGTATTGCATTCCTGATGATACCTGGATGAGACTTGCATAGGTGTGTTCTTTATAATTATTCTACGTCTATGCTGTAGCTCACAACGGGAAAAGTCACACAGCCCCATTTGTACTTCAGCCCCTGGTCAATGACAGAGAGCTGAGGAAACTTCCAGACTGGAAGACAGCTGCTTCTTGTCCAGAGTCATTTCCAGTTTCACCGTTTATTTTTCGATTGTGGAGACTTGCCATTTCTTCTCTGTAGGGGTGTTCAATAATGACTCCCGGTAAGTGAAAAATGATTTTCCCCATTATCTTTTCTTTACCCTAAAGAATTTGTCTACATGAAGATTACTAACTGATACATTTGAAACTCAGGGCACAAAATTCTTGGAGAACCGCAATAGACCGGAATGTTAAACCTATAAATCCCGCCTTCATGATAAGGAAGTTGAGGAGGAAGTCTTACTTAGCCTACCCAACTGGATGAAAAGCATAAATTTCTTCTTTACATATTTTATTTTAGCATATGTTTATTGCTAGAAACATGCTCTTTGCCAATATTATTGCTACCATACCACATTCCTTCAGTGATGTGACTAACCAAGGGAAAAGTGCACGGAACCAGGTAAATAGGCCACATATAACTCTTTTTATATTCCTAAGTATACTTAAAAAGATAAACCACAACCAAAATTTTATTTCACAGTGTAGTTGTGGGGATTGCATAGTGTGCTACATGTGAATGACTATGAAACCATACATTGCTTTGCTGTGTTTTTTTCAAGGCACTTACTATTATCACTATCCTCCTAAAACATTGCACTACACGTGTAATTCTTCTATAAGGGTAGAAAAAAAGCAACTGAGAGACTAATTCAAATGGTCACAGAACAGCTGAGAAATCATATATACATATAATCACATATATACAATGGTTTCCAAATCTGTTATTGATATTAGGAAAGAGTAAGAAAACTTCAGCTGATATACAGACCCATTATGAATTGGGTACAAAATAGAACATTTTATTCCAGAACTTTTGTGACCACATGGATGTGTCAAGTACAGTGAGTGGTATGCATCCTTGTACTGTATGTCCTTCCTGAGTGTAATATGATGCCTCTCTAGCCAGGAGTGCCCTCTCTCTGTCACCTGGGTTTGCCTCTTGAATGCTTGCACAGTTCAAGTAAGTGCATTTAGTAATGCAAAACACTCAACATTGTATAGTAAGCTGTATGTTTCTCTAAAGAATGGATGTAGCTAGGAGCTGGTTCTGGTAAAATGGAATAAAATAGAATTGGTCCAGAAAGACAGAACTCAGGAAAGCGCTAAGCCACATACCTTTAGGACATTAGCAACAACAGAAAATAGTAATGCCTCACATGAACGGGCTGCTAAATTCCAGCTGTCTTGATAAGTTTTGACCCTTAATCCTTATAATAACCCCATTATAAGGGAGGTGATATTCTTATTGCCATTGTAGACTCCAGAAATCTGAGCCTTGGGCAGTTTAAATGACTTGCTTCAATTCACAAGTATAATAAGTATAGTGTAGTCTACCTGAACACAGAAGGTCTAGGAGTATGTAGGAGTATGTATTTCTAAACACGTAAAAATGTGCATTATTTTTATGGAAGTCTATTCAAATCTAAAAAAGTTATTGGATGGTACCTTCCCACTCAGCTTATTCTCTTTGTTATTAGCTGGTGGCTAACCAGAAACATCAATATACTATGGTGACAGAAAGGGACAGAATGAGTGACTTCAAGACAGTGAACCATGACCAAAAAAAAAAAAAAGCAACAAAATTGTTTAGGGGAATTCATTTCTTACTTTTATGGCTTCAACCTATAAACATTTTCCAACTACATTAAATCTAAGATTGCATTGACTTGGCAGGTTGAATTTATTTGAGTATAATTTCTTCTTACACTTAAGGCAGTCCAGGGTTATAATTCACATCCTGAATTCTGGGCTCCTCTACCTAAGATTCTAAAGAACTATTCCACAGCTGTGTCTAACAGCTTTATGAAAAAGGATATAATATTAGGCTTCAGTGGCCTTAAGGAAAACTTTTGTTTCTGGAAAGAAATATTGCTAATATTTATGGTGCCATAGAATCCCTGTGGCTGTTATGAATTATCTCATATCAAATACTATTTTGTTACCAATGCTCATGAATGCACTTTTATTTTACACACAGCCACATTCACAAATGTTGGGTTCCACATTCACAACTCCCTTCTCTTAATGGTTAGCCAAAACAGTTATGTGTTAAAAAAAAAAAAAAACAAAAACGGCTCAACATTTCATAGAGGATGGAAAACCAGGAAGTACACTCTATCTCTCTCTCTATCCATACGTAATTTGATAAAGTGATTTAATAATGATAAACAATGTGGTAGACATACAAATATTTGCTAAATGAACAAAGGAATGAATGATGGATAGAAAGAAGCAAAAGGTGAGGCAGAGCCAATTGCAGAGGTATAAGAATAAACTTTCTGGTTAGCAGGTTGCTAAGTGTCAGGACAACCTATTTAGAAATGAGAAGCAGAAAGGACGTAAAATTAATACAGAAACCTGTGAGAAGGAGCGTGCTGGTAAGGTGACCATCCATTATGGATTACTTGGGACTAAGGGGATTCCTAGCAAGTGGGACTTGTGAAGCTAAAACTGGAATAATGCCTGGAAAACGGGAACAAGGTGGTCACCTTGGAGGGAAAAACTTGGGAATGGCGGTCCAGTAACCTGGGATCTAGAAACTCTGACACTAGCCTGCCCTGGCATAAACACTTAACTGAGTCACTTAATTTCTTCATCCATTTAAAAGCTGGGCAATGGACAAGATAATCTTAAGGACCTCTCCAAATTTAGAAAATTATCTAATTAGAGATACAAAGAGCTTCGGGACAAGGGCAACAAGTTAAACATAAAGACACAGCAGATGACCTCCCCAGAGATTAACACAGCCATTGTAAAAGCAGCCAGAGGAAACGAAAATGTAAACAAAGCTGAAGAAATGTAAGATCTAAGTTTCTGAGTGTAAGACTCTCTCACACAATTTGGTCAGTGAAATTGTACTTTAATTAGGCTGTGAGAATACAATTAAAATGCATCGGTTATGTAAAAGCTACTCATTTTTAAATCCTTGAAACCTGTTTGCGTAGTTTTACTTCAGAAGACTCAGCCCTGAGACTGATTCAGTTCAGCAACTCAAACCCTGAGGATGAAGGTACAAGCGCTCCTTCCTGACCCCCTCATTCATATACCCATGGTATAGAGAAGCATGCGCCATCACGCTTTTTCTAATTTTAAATTTATATTTTAAAATAAATTTAAATATTTATAGTCACCATTATTAATGCATGATGTGTGAATAATGAATATTGATTATGTTTATGTTCATTATCTTATTACTGACAGAAGAAGATTATTTGGAATTTTCCCAGTGTGCAGTGTAAATGTAGGTACGTGTAAACTTTCCCATTACAAGACGACAGCAGAAAGGCGTTCCCCTTGCTTCACATACAGTTTCTGTTCAATTTGCCTTTTCTAACCTATAGTGCTTAATAGGTTTTCTGGCAGCAGACACTAACCACTTTTAAGAGGCATTTAATGTGAAGCATTTGTTTACCTGTGGATTCATTATTAATGAAAAGTCAAGCAATGCACAGTTCCAATCAGGCAGACCTTAAATGGATCAGTCACCTGCATTATTAAAATGTACTCTGGGGGGACAGGGATTATTCTCCACATTCAATTATTCCTAATGGAAGGCGTTCCCCCCCACCTATATCACTTCCAATAACAAAGCTTGCTCATCCCGGTGACCTGTCTGAATGTACACAGTGTCTTGGTCTGCCTGTGCTCCAGTCCCCAGGTGAGACTTGGAGGTGGCACATAGCAACCGCTGAGCAGGCCTGAACCCTCTCTCCACCTTAGCCTGTCTTTAAGCAGAGCCCCATGGGTAATAACACAGCTCAAAGCCCTTGACTGCAGGTCCTTTGACTACAGAAGGTCTAGAAGCTCCGACACGGTAAGTCCCTGGAGTCTGTATCTACTTTGCCGGGAGGCAGACTTCTGTCAGGGAACACGCTTGTGGCTGTCATCAGCTCAGACCTCAGAAATCAGGTAAAGACAGGTCCGAGCTGCCTGGAAATCCTGATGAGGCCGAGTGGGGACGGCAGAATGGCGAAAAATGAGACAGGGCAGTCAAGAACTTCAATCCAGTAGTTCTTCCTTTCTTTCTTCCCATAATCCACGGGTTCCCACTACATCTCTCTCTATGTGGCCGATATTTATAGCTGGCTGCCCATTTGGGCTTTGGCTTAATGTCACTGCTTATTGCCCATCGGCCCTGGATATCATTATAAAACCTAAAAAGTCCAAATTATTTCTATGGATTTTCCTCCACAGGAAACACATAATCTGATGTAAATTTTATTTTTTTTTCATGCTGCTAAAAATGGTAAGACCTTCCAAAATAATTCTTTACTACCTTGAATCATAGTATATTCCGTGTAACATATATGTTCCACATGGGTTTTGATCTTGTCATTGGATTGCCCGCTCGACAAAACCAGTAAATGCATGCCGCTAAATCATTTAGACATCCCAATCCTATAAAATCTCTGCATGCTGCCACACAGGTTGTAACTGTGAACAGATTGATGGAGGCATTAATGCTTCCAGTGATCGAAGGCCCCAAACTGACCAACACCTGAGGGCTTCCCAGCATACAATACTTTTACAGGCTTGAAGCAGAAACCCTGGTATGGATCTACCTCAATACACATATCTCATTACCCTCCATTACCTCAATACCCGCGGCTTGTTTTGTGCCTATGGCCACGAAGACAAGGGAGTGACGGGTACAGGACCGCTGATGGAAAGAGGCTCACAGAATCAGGGGCATGGTCGCTGGGGAGCAGTTCAAAGCCTATTGAAGGCAAAATGTTGCAATGAAAATCCAGTGTGTTGTTAAAGTTCATTCTCAGGAAAAGATTGAGTGAGGGGTTCAGAGGCTCTCAATTGATTTTCTTAAACAGGTCTGGAAATCACACCGGGAAATGAGGAGGGGAACGGGGACACTTTGTCTTCCTTATGAGCAGGTGACCATTCGCACTGCGAGTACTGAGCCATGCGTGCCCTTTTCTCTGGGAATCATCTGGAATATATAAGGCGGTTCCTCTAATAATACGTAAGCTGCTGTCTGACACCCCTCAACTCTCACCACTCCTCTCTCCTTCTCTTGCAAATTCTTTCCTGAACATTCTGAATTTTCAACTGACGCTCTACACACAGGAGTGGGGGAGCTCAGTCATGCTCCTGGCGGAGGTTCAAGTTCTTCAGATATCCTAATGTCCTTTAAAAAAACTCTGTTCATTACTAGAGATAGATAAGCTTTTTTTTTTC
Source organism: Micronycteris hirsuta (assembly GCA_004026765.1). Classification (NCBI taxonomy): domain Eukaryota; kingdom Metazoa; phylum Chordata; class Mammalia; order Chiroptera; family Phyllostomidae; genus Micronycteris; species Micronycteris hirsuta. The sequence goes on from PVJI01003602.1 coordinate 118,235, forward strand.
TGTGCATGGCAACTAATCATCACAAAAATAAAACCAAAAGTCAACAGAAGTGCAGAGAATCTAAGTTACATGTTACCGTATGCTTCTATAGATTTCCTTATCCTATAGATCAAACTATAACCCTTAAAACATGCTACACCCCCTCAGTATAACATAGTCAACTGAAAAATACTTACTTAGCCTTATTCCCTAATAATAATTTAACAAAACAATGGCACCCAAACTCTTAGATGGTCACCTTGGCAAACTGTACAGTAAAGAAAAACAGAGAAAAGGTATTCGGCGAGACAATACTGTTGTTTCAAATGTAAGATAATGACTATTGTTTAAAAACAAAACAAACAAACACAGGGTCATATCCAAAACATTCTTTAGGGAACATCAATGTTATGTCACATATTCAACCAGGCCACAGGACCTATCACAGTGAATTAAGGATTGTGAGAATAAACTACTTCCTGTGCTCAGTTTTCTCATCATAATATGAGGTCAACATGGTTTCTACAAATGTGAAAATCACATTAACCAGTTTATTTTAACTTCTACCACTCCATAGAATTTGTTTTCACAGCATCATTACTAATGAGCCCAGAAACCATTTTATTAAAAGGAATAAATACATTTAAAGTATTTTTTCCCCTGAAATACTGAAAGAACTTCTCTCTGGAGCTGGTTTAATATTAAAGTTTTATGCAAAACCAACAAACTACAGAAACATTTCACACCAAACTGACACTTTAAGCTACTGTTGGAGGAGGTCATCAGTAACACGTGACAGCTGGACAATAACATGCGGACAGGGCGGTTGGAGGCTCCTCAACCCTCCCCCATCCTTGAAATGCGTGCTCCTTTTGCCTTTCCCCTTCCTAGAAGTGGCTCCAAGGATTTAGCCTTGAGATGGATGTGTGGCGTTGAGACTCTCTGCACTAAGCAAGTGACTCAACACAGTGAAGGCCTCTGATATTTATACAGGACTGATACCTGTTTAAGGCCTCTATATAAAGGTTTAGAATGCCTGCAGGTGAGTACAGAGATCCTACTCATCCTGTGCCACCCCACCCCCACCCCCACCCCAGGACAAGCCTCATCAGTCCCCTTGTTTATCCAACCTACCAGTCTGGAGTAGTCTGCCTCTTTCTTCCATCTCTGCTTCCTTCCTGCACACACAGGGACACAGGGGCCAATTTCAGTTTCATCCTTGAAGCTTCCAAGGAGGTAACAAAGCAACAACTATACCTCTCCTTCATTTCCAGTAGCTAAATATTTCTATACTAATGAGAGATATACCTGCTTCCATGTAAGCAGATCAATGGGCATTTTAATTTAAGTGCCATTTAATGTTCAATTTTAAGCCACCAAGCAAGCCACAACAGATAATCCAATGGACAAAATGTGTATAATTACGGCTGCTTCAAAATATCTGCCAGGCAATTAGAGGTTTGCTAGCTATGCAGAGCTTGTATTTCAAAATATTCAAATAAAAATGCTTAATAAATGACATTAAATAAGTGATGGCTAATACATACCTCTTAGGTAAATTTAGTAAAAAGTTCTAGAGCTGTCTTGATAAAAATATAAATGTGTGTGTATGTGTGTATGTGGCTTAATATACCCATGTTTCTCTCCCTCTCTCTGTATGTACCATAATAAATAATGAATAATACATATTTTATACAAAACATTTACTGTATATATAAATTGCATTCCATATATGATAGAAATTGCATGCAATCCCTGTGTATTGTGATAGCAGTATAGGTGATAGATGTTGCTTCAATCTTTTTCATAGCCAGCATTTCTTTCATGAACAAATCAGCTACAATATAAATAGTTAATGTCAATCTGAGTTCCCTGTTCCACCAAGTCCCTCCACCCCACTCCGATCTTCTTCTCTTAATTATGTTTTGCTCCCTTTTTTCTCTTTTAAGCGTGTCAAGATTTCAGTCCCTACTAAGAAACATCCATGCCTCCCCCAGTTTGTCAATCAGAAACCTGCATGCATTTGATGGCCCTGAGGAGGCTCAACATTGCCAGTGAAGTTTAATGCAAACATCTTGGAATGTATTTGAAAGTCCCTTCAGTTTCTACATAGAAATACAGACTATGTTTTTATACCACTTTGTGTTTCTTTCTCATTAAATCTCTAAGTTACGCTTCCCCAAATAATTAAAATACGCATTATTCATAATGAGAGCCAACATTTATGCCTGGTCCTGTGATAGACCATTTACCTCACTGTGAGTCTAAGAGGTAGACAATTTGCACCATGCTCATTTTGCAGGTGAAGGAATGGAGGATTTGAGAAACTGGATAATTTGTGCAAGTGCACGGAACTGTTAGGATTTGAACCCAACTGTTTCCTACTCTAAATCCTTGCCTCAAGTAGCCCCTATGCATCTCAGCACTTCACACACAGTACATTGAAGAATGAGTACTGGTCAGCTGTGCAGGTGGCAATAAAAGTCCAGTAAATCCTGTTCTGATATAGCTTGTTATTACACAGACTTATAAATGATTTAAGGCATGTTCTTCAGAATAGAACAACTCCATCATAAAAACTTGACTTAGCACAGTCAGCACATATGGTAAATGTAAGTACTATCTCTCGACATCAGAACCTTATCGATCTGTCTAGCTAGCTAGCTGTCCATAGATAGATATCACTATTTCAAATGCATACGACAATTCCACATAAGTATAATGTCTCTCAAAACTAATTAAATTGGCATTTTAAACATTTGAAAATTGTAAACTCAGGCATTTATCTTTCTAAACTGAAGTTCTACAGGTGAAGAGCGCACATTCTGCATGTTCACTGCTGAGTTCTACGCTTCCCCCACGCTATCCATGTATGGGTGGGTCTCAATGAGAAGCATGTGTAGGCTCATACACACCGACATGCAGTAAACATGAAACACGCAATCATAAGTGCTCACTTATTGACCAAGTTAGGAGGAAATGTAAAATGTATTGAAAGTTCAGACTACTGAGTATTTTTGGAAAAGTAATATTGACCACTTCCAAAGTACTATGAATCAGCCATTATTCTAATAACTTCATATGCATATGTAAT
>PVJI01003603.1:0-121422 GCA_004026765.1 Micronycteris hirsuta
GATCTCATGGTCTCAAGGGAATTACATGATCTGTAGATATTCATCGAGGCAGGAACTAAAGGATTACCTCACCTGAAATCCCAAACCTGACAGCTACTTACATCTGTCCCATTAAATACAGTTCCGTTTCTTTACCTTATGCACTGATGTGACATTTCTCAAATCCTCACACAGAACTGTAGGTTGGAGAGAACAATAAAACTGTATTATTTAAAGAACTCCTAAAATAGACTAAAAATAATGAGTTTAACTTTAGAGGCCTTTCTTTTTGCATGGCTCAAATGAGGGTTTGCCAGTACAAATGTATACCACACAGAGGATTTTACATTCAGGAAGGGGCTATTATCTGAAGTGATTTGTGCTTTGAAATATTGGTATGAGAAGGAATTATGCTGATGCTCATTTTTTCATAGAAGAGACAAGACATCCTACGTAATCAACTATAAATGATGTACTTGAAAAACATTATAGCCTTAAAAACATATGCATTAATTAGACCCTATCACCAATCAGACAGAGCTGCATTTAGAATTATATAGTACAATGTATTGTTCAAAATCTTCATTTTCACCAGTCCGGCCTTATGTCACTACAGTGGAGCAGTGCATCAGATGGGTAAATAAATGGGTATGTCAGGGTCACAGAGCCAAGAAGGGCTTTCTTGTACAAAATTTCTAGGGTATCTTCGATTATCCAAGCTGCCACTACTGTCAGCTTTCACCTGATAACAAAGCACATCAATTATTTATACATGTTGCTTATCTTTTGATCTTTCATTGATTCTTCTGTAGAAACAATAAAAAAAAAGAAACACCTTCTAATTAAATGATGGCCGGCTTTAAGGCACACGGCCTTGGAAGTGACCTCGAATCTCCATTGCAAGGCTTTTCTGTCCAACTCAAAGCCCAGTGGGATAGCTTTATAAAAATACAGCTGCCATTGGAGCTGGGTTTTATTGTTGTTTGTGATTAGAGCCAGGGGATTGGTTTTAAACAATCATAACTATAAATGCATCTATCCTCAAACTGGGCATTTGATTTGTTCAAACAATAGGCCATGTTTTGAATTCTCTTGAGAGAGAGTTTGCTGCACACACAAGGGAATGAGTCATCACACGGAGCATTCTCTTGACGGCTGTCTCACACCCTGTCCCTGTGTCCCACCCCCTGGCATTGTCCAGCTTTCCCGGCCACCGTCGCCGACCATTCATGAGACCGTGAACTAGCCGACCCTCTCTCTGGATCTCTCTAGAATCTACAGACAAAAACTTCCTGGGAACTAAATCAATCTTTTCCTACCACTCAGCCCAAAAGAAAGATCCAAGAGAATAACTCTCCTCCATTTACCAAACTATCTTCTGACCTCAGTTTTTCTAAATGTCTTAAATTTCCCACATGTCACAGGTTTCTCTCTGGGGGCTGCATCTCCCACGCTTTACTCACCCAGCGAATGGAGACCAACTCATGCTTCTGGTTGGACCTCTCCTTGTCTTCTCCAGGAAACTACTAGTGTTTCTCAATCTCTGTTTTCACTTGGTTGACAGCCAAACTGAGAACACACCTATGTTATATAGGATTGTTTTTCTGTTATAAATTGCTTTTCCACTGGCATCCTTTAAGTGTTAGATGGTAGTGACCACTAACATATGAACCAACCTTAAATAATAATGATAATTAAAAGCCTTGGAATGACTGCCCCCCCCCCACACCACCAAGTCCTGTCCCCTCGGATACACAATTAATGAGACCTTTTTTAAACTGAAAGTTGGAAGGGCTTTCGCACAGTCGAACTCCATAGGAAGCTTCTGGTTATCTTGCACTTTTTGAGATTGTTCTGGTTGTTCTGAGGTACTATTCAATGAGGTCAATAGTTGTGTCTATTTTGGGGCACCATTGTCTTTCTCGTGCTCAGAGCAGTGTGTAGCACGCAGTCTGTTCTCCGTGAGTGTGCAGTCTGCCCTGTAGCTATTATGAGAAGTTCAAAGATGGGACTGGTTTGTGGACCTGAGCAGGAGGGAGCAGGCATTCTGTACGTGATCCTGAGTACCTGGGAATTTACAATCATGTGTCCACATCACGCTCAGTAGCATTAACACTGGAAGCTGTCTAATGTGCCTGCATAGTGAGAAGCAAAGGGGGAGATTTTCATTTCTAGAGCATATGCATTGGATGCAGGTTTTAAATTTTGCCCAGAACCATTTAAAATGCCTCTGATCAAAAATCACATCCTATTCAAACATTTGGGAAAACAGAAGTCCAAATTTCCTGTTTATGGCCATCTCTGACTGGTGGATTGAAAAAACTGTGCTGGTTTCGGACTCCATTTAGAATTCTGTTTGTTACTGTGCAGTGTTCTATTCACTGGCACGTGAAAAACAAAGAACCAGGAGTCACGGGCTTAAACAGCACGATTGCCTGGTTGAGGCTCTAGCAGAGGGAGTACAATCGTAGGTTCTCAAAACACAGGTTCGCTACGTGGGGATGAAGGAAGAACGGCTGCTTTACAATACCCCATTAGTGCTCCAGTGTGCGTAATGAAGCATTGGCATATGCCATCCACTGGAGGGCACCAGTACACACAGTTCAGCTTTAGAACCTCTGGTATCAAGACCGGGCTTCACCTTTTAGTATTTTATTTTATGATTATTTTAAAAAATCACTTTAAAGTCTTCACCAGAGTGTTCAAGAATGTTTGCAGCAGAAAGGGGCTTAGCGACTATCTACTCCTATCAATTAGCAAAGACCTAAGTACTGATAACGTTCCATAAGCTCGCCAGCACTCAACAACTGGTTAGAAGCAGAGCCCGAAGTTCAATTCTGTAGCGTTTTCCCACTCTGTTACCTCTTCCCTTTTCTTTCGCTCACCTCTGAACATTGGTTTCCCAGGGCCTCACAGTAAGAACTCATTTCTGCAGAGTAATCTGTGTGACTGTGCTGAACAGTCCGGGTGAGGCCGACGCTTTCTGCGGAGGGGCTTTGCCCTGGAAGCCTGCCCCTCGCAAGGTCACGGTGAGCCTTTGCGGCGTTCCTCGGGGAAATGGGCAAGATGCTCACTTCCGCTTCTGGGCCACCGTCGTGCTTCCTGGGGCAATGATATAGTGGGGACGGGGCTGGGGTTTAAGATTCTAATTCTTTTAGCTTGAGCCTTGACGTGATGTCAAATGGCCAGGAAAATACAGCACAATTTTTTATTGTATTATGTACATTTCTTCAGGGCATTTAGAAAATTGAGTGGAAAGAATAGAATGCGACATAAAGCAACACGAGGTTATTATAAATGCACAAAGAGGTTGTATACAGTCTTTGAGAGTATTTTGAGCGTCTGGATAGTTTTCTAGCCTTCTTAAACTCCCAGCGCCATCCTAGGCAAAATCAATCCCTTAGTCCTACACACCTGTATGTTTTCGAATAAATAGCTGTCCCCTCGCCCCGTGTATTATTGTTCTCATACAATAGTAGATGTGCATTAAAAATACATGTTTAATTAAAATATAACAAAAATAAAGAAACTGTGTATTGATTTTCACAATGTGAGCACAAATTATAAATGACATCCAGGCAAAGATGCCGAATATTACTGGCAACCCAGAAGCCTTCCCTGACCCTTCTCAGAAAATCCTCTCCTCCCACAAGAGGTAACCAATATCCTGACTTCAGTCAGTGATTGTTGGTTTTGCAAGTTTTTGAACTTTATATAAATGAAGTCATACAGTACTCTCTAGTGTCTGGTTTCTTTTAGTCAACGTCTGTCCATGAGACTCATTTATATTGTTACATGCAGTGGGTTTGTTCGCTCTCGTTGCCACACGCCATTCCCGTATGTGAACAAACCACTGTTCATTGACTGTTGACGGACTTGGGAGTTGTTTCCGGCTTCTGGTGACTATGCAGAGCGCTACTCTGAACACTCCTGTACATGTCTTTTGGTACACGTGTGCTCATGGTCTTTGGGGATTACACTTAGGAGGAGAACTGCTGGTCTTGGAGTAGCCTATGGTCAGTTTAACCCAAACTCTTTTCAATTGGATGCACTCATTTACATTAGCGACAGCAGTCCAGGGAAAATTCAGTTGCTTGATACCCTCATCCAAAGTGGCTGTTCTGGTGGGCATGTAGTGACATTATTTCATTGTGGTTTTAGTTTGTATTTTCACGATGACTAATGATAAACAACTTCTTATGCTTGATGGCCATTTGGATGTTCTTTTTGCAGAGTGCCTGCTCAAGTCTATTGCCTTTTTATTAAATGGCCTTTTTAGAAAAAAAATATTTATTTATTTATTTAGACAGGGAGAGGGAGAGAGGGAGAGAAACATTAAATGTGTGGTTGCCTCTCATGTGCCCCCTACTGGGGACCTGGCCCACAACCCAGGCATGTGCCCTGACTGGGAATTGAACTTGCAACCCTTGGGTTTGCCGGCCAGAGCTTAATCCACTGAGCCATCCAGGGCTAAATGGCCTTTTTTTCCTCCCTCATTAAAGTGTAGTTTTTTTTTTTTTAAAGATTTTATTTATTTATTTTTAGAGAGAGGGGAAGGGAGGGACCGAAACAGCAATGTATGGTTGCCTCTCACATGGCCCTCACTGGGGACCTGGCCTGCAACCCAGGCATGTGCCCTGACTGGGAATCGAACCGGGACCCTTTGGTTCCCAGCCCACGCTCAATCCACTGAGCTACACCAGCCGGGGCTAAAGTGTAGGAGTATTAATATACATCCAATATGAGTCTTTTGTTGGATATTTGTATTGCAAATATTTTTTCCACTCTGTTGTTTGCCTTTTCACTTTCTTAATGGTAACTTTTTGAAGACCTGAAATTATTACTTTCACATTTAGTCAATTTTATCCATCATTTTACATATGGTTATTGCTGTTTTGTCTTCTTAAACATTAATTTTTCTTTACATACCCCAAGTTATAAAGATATTCTCCTTTTTATTTTCCCCAGAAACTTTTATTTTCTTTCTACCTACTTTTACAGCTATAGTTCTCCTGGAGTTGATTATTATGTTTGGTGTGAGATAGAGATTTACTATTTATCTTCTTTCCATATAGATTTCTAGTTGCTCCAGTACCATTTATTGAAAAGTTCATTCTTTCCTCACCGATGTGCCCTTTTTGTAAAAAGTCAAATCCCCAGATGTCTTTACTGTATTTGGAATTGAGCTCAGTTCTATAGTGAAGTCTTTTTTCCTCATTTGCAATAGTTCCTGAATAAAATCTGTTCTGCCCATTGTCTGTCTCTGGTTTTCTCTGACAGTTGGAGATAATCTTCAAGGGGTTAGCATTATGAGTACAGTTTTAATTTCTTTATTAGAAATCTTACTATTCAGACTTTCTATTTATTTTAGTGTCAGTTTTAGTTTTTTTTTTTTTTTTTTTAAAGGAATCTGTCCTTTCATCCACATTATCAAAAGTATTTTTGGAATAAAATTTGTAAGTTTCTCTTCAGATCTTTTTACATACCTGTAAGATTGGAAGTGATATTCCTTTCCCACTCTTTATAGTTATATTTTGTAACATTTTTCTTTCGATCAACTTCATTAGAAGGCTATGAATTTTGCTGATCATACCTGTTGTACTTGTGACACAGGAGGTCAAGCCCGGGGATCTTGACTGTTCATTCTGATAAGCTGGCAAGTCCAGAAGGAGGACTGGAGGGAGTAGACATGGCCGTTATTACTCTCCTTGCAGGGAGCCCCGATGGCCGGTTGGCAAACAGGACCGTGCCCCGCTGTGCCTGAGACTTGTTTTAAGGGGTCCCAGACAAGGAGGCACGTGTCCTACCTGTAACTCTAAACTACAGTACCTCATTGTAAAGAAAAGATTGAGAAGTAGTCACAGGACAGGAAGTCACTCCCAAAAGGTGATGAGGAGGAAGTTACAATACATTTCCAAAATTACACATTCCTTCTGGCCCTGGGGGTGTGTGGCCCAGGTCAGCCCTCACTAATGGGAGGGGAAGGGCCATGTCCATTGACCCCACAGTACCTTATTTTCTGATTTTTTCCCTTCATGCTTCTTTGAGTCTACTTAGTTTTTCCTCTTCTAGAAGACTTCCTAAATGAACACTATCAGGGATATTCAACCTTTTGGTGACTCTAGGCCACACTGGAAGAAGAAGCGTTGTCTTGGGCTGCACAATAAATACATTGTGACATGTTATCACACAAAAAAATCTCATAATGTTTAAAGGAAGTTTACGATTTTGCGTTGGGCTGCATTCATATCCATCCGGGGATGCATACGGCCTGTGGGTCATGGGCTGGACACTCCTGATTAGGTAATTGATTTTTCTAACATATTTTTAAAGATACACAATTCTCTCTAAATATTGCTTTAGCTACATCCATCAAAATTTGACATATCCTATTTTCATTATTGACTAAAAATATTTTGCAGTTGCCGTTGTAATTTGTTCTTGGATCCTTAGTTGTTACCTTCAGCTGGCTCCCCGGGAACCAGATTCTGAGATGGAGAGCTGTATGCGGGAGATTTCTTAGAGCGTGCTCTCAATACCCACACCGGTGTGAGAGAGACGGACAGAGACCTTAGCCAATCTCCTGCAGAGCTCTGGACGTGGGGCGGAACTTCAGGGATGTCTGATGAAGACAAAGCCTTTTGGACCTGTGCACCACTAGATACCAAATGTCCCTGGGGTAGGGGTGTAACCTCAGGCAAGAGGGCTCCTGGCAGGAGTATGCTGAGAAAGTTAATGGCAGGAGCAGCTGAGAAAATAAATGTTTGGGTCCGGATGTGGGAGGCTCTGCATATGCTTCAATGGCTTTTAAAACTTCAATTTCCAAGCAGTGGGGATATTCTGTTCATCTTTTTGTTATGGATAGCTAGTCTAGTTCTACTGTGGTCAGAGGGCACACTTGAATTTATTTCAATTTCTTGTATTTGTTGGCATTTGATTTGTGACCCAGCACATGGTTTATTTTGGTAGATGTTCCAAGTGCACTAGAAAACAGTGCGCATTCTTCCATTATGGGACAGTTCGCTCCCTCTGCATCAATTAGGTCAACCCTAATTGTGACATTTACATTTATTACTTCCTCGCCATTCGTATCTTTGCATCCTTACTGATTCCCGCCCTACCCCCGGCCCCCACAGTTTTACCAGTTACCGAAAGAAGTATGTTGAAGTCCTCCACTATATTGTGGTCTTCTCTATTTTTCCTTTTAGCTTTACATTTTTACTCAATGGTATTAGACATACAAATTTACGCTGTTATATTTTCTTGGCAGATTAACACCTTTGTTGTTATGAAATGTCCTGCTTTAACTCTGGTGCTGTTTCTTGCCTTAAATGGTACCACGTCTGATGTTAATGTGGTTACAGAGCTTTATTGCGATGTTTGCATGGAATATACTTTCCATCCTTTTGCTTTGAGCCTTTGTGTCTTTTCACATTTAACACGTGTGCCTTGTAAACAGCATATTGTTATTTTATGTAGTTTGGTAGTCTTTTGTGTATACCAGTTAAACCATTTATAATTTATGTAATTATTAATAGGTAAGTTTTTAATCTACCATCCTACTATTTCTTCTGTTTGTTCTACATCGTTGTTCTTTTTCTGTTTTTTTTTTGTCTCTTTTGGATTAATCAGCTATTATTTTTTAATTATTTGATTTTTCTCTCTGCCATTCTTTTTTTAAGAAGGATGTTCTTATGCTACTTGTTTGGAAGTTACCTTAGAGATTAAAACAGTTATCCTTGACTTCTTCAAGTCTATTATAAAAAAGTTTTATTTAACCCCCTCCACTTGTTATTTTTGTCGTGCAGTTTGATTTTGTATATATTTAAACCTCATCTCCAAAGACAATGCTGTGACGGTTTTGTACAATTGGTACTCATTTAGATTTATGTAAATGTATCATCCATTATTCTTTATTCCCGTGCATTTTTGTGTTGCAGTCTAGCGCCTGGCACATCGCTGGGAACCGCTGCTGAGCGTGGGGCTCATTCCTGGGGCCCTCCTCCCTCTGGTGTCTTGGCCTCTCGTCCGCTTTCGCAGCCTCAGATCCCATGTTGTCTTCCAAGCCCTGAGAAACTGATTCAAGCTCTGCTGCCTTCACTGCCCCTTAGCAGCTGCCCTCTGTCCAGCTTCTCAACATCCAGCCTAGTCCCAAGCATTGGCACATAACTAGTCCCAAGCATTGGCACATTCCACAGATGGAATCGAAATGCAGAAATTTGGGGTACCTTGTAAGTTTTCCTTTTTTGTTGGATCTAGTACCCAAATTCTGCCTGGTTGTCTTGGCAGCTCTCCCATACCTTTAAACAGTTAAAAAAAAAAAAAGACTGTATCTGTTCTTTTGAGTTTGTCTTTAGTTTTCTTTAAGCTACTGCATCCCAGCCAAAATCAACAGTCCTGTGATTGGACTTTTAGCATGTATGTTTTCTGGCACATGAGAAGCCTTGGTCATTTACGACACCAACTAGTATGTTGCCTTGGTCCATTTGCACTGTTCCCACGCATCACCCATTGGGTGTGCTGGGGGCTTGTAAAGAAGAGAAACTTATTCCTCACAGTTCTGGAGGTTGGGAAGTCCAAGATCAAGGATCTGGCAGATTTGGTGTCTGCCAAGAGCCTGATCCCTGGTCCACAGATGGCTGTCTTTTTGTTATGTCCTTACAAGGGTCAAGGGAGCACTCTGGGGTCTCTTTTACAAGGATACTGAACTCATTCGAGGGCTCCGCCCTCACGACCTCCACCCGCATGCCTTCCAAAGACCCCACCTCCAAATACTATGACCTTGGGGATTAGGTCTCACCATGGGAATTTTAGGGGGATGCTATGTCTGTAGCATATGTGGTACTTAAAAAGCCTGTACACGGGGAGAGGTAATAGATTGCTTCGTCCAGCGCATCTGCCACCATCTCCCCACCCTCCTTCCAAATGGGCCTACAGTATGGGGAGACAGCCCCTCACTCTCCAGGGAGCCGCCTCTCCCTCCACTGCAGCTTCAGAGTGACAGGAATTGTGCAGGGAGCGGCTGCCCAAGCATGTCATTTAGGAACCTGGGAGGGCCCTGCAGCCTTAAAACGCCTTCTTACTCTCCCGCACCCCTGTTGATGCCAGAAATCTCTTCAGGAAGGAACCAATTCCATAGCTAGAGGCCGTGGAAGCTTTCTAAAACTCTGAGAGCACATGGTAGGTAACACGTTAACCCCAACGAATGACAGTTTTCTGAAGAGCAGGATTAAGGTAAAGGAAGAGGTTATGGCAGAGAGAAAGAGGCAGAAAAGAGGAACCCTGTCTGCGAACGTTCTGTAAATGTCTCTGTTGGTGTCTGGGGGACAAGGACAAGTGATCTTTCCATGGCCACAGCACGTGGAGGGGTCAGGGGGCTTGGTAGCCTTCATCTCCTGCATGGACCCACAGTCCTCAGCAGGTGGAGAACTGAAAGGGTGTCAGCCAGTCCATCCTCTGACGACTTTTACCCTGTGACCTTTCCTCCCAGGTTGCAGGTGTGGCCCAGGGAAAGTCAGGTGGCAGGAAAAATTACTCCATTTTATGCTCCGTAGATCTGCGAGATTTTTCTCTTACTGATATGTCAGGGGCCCAGCCCTCCTGAAAATCTGATTATTGCTGAAGCTGGTGTGCCACAATATAGAACTATTCTGTGCCCATCTGTTGCTCGTTAGTGTGCGGTGTTCTATAAATATGTTAATTGGTGTCACTTTTCATTTCACTGTCACTGCTGTCTCTTTTTTGACAAGCTTATATTAAACTTTCTTATGATGGAACAAAATAAAACCACCCAGCCATAGGGGCCTATTTTGGCAAAAGAGGAATGTAAGAGGCAGAAAATGTGTAGTCTTTTGTGGTGTTAAGGCTCATCAGTGATAGTTGGCATGAAAAATTTAGAATACAAATTCTTTCATAGATGTGGATTGAAAAGACAAAACCAGCCTTCCAGGAAACTACCGAAATGAGGAAGGTAAGGTGCAATTATCAGAACAGCTGCAATTTAGGAAATGCGATGAAACCAATTTCAACTTCATTTTAACATTCATCAAGTCATTCCTATTTTAGACAACTTTGGTTTTGGTAACATCTCAGAAACCACGTGGCTTCTCCCTTCCTTGACAGGCTGCAGCCATCTGACAACAATAGAAACTTGACTAGTGCAGGCGCCAGTTTCCAGGGTCTCTCCAACTTGATGGAAAGTAGGATTAATTGGTTGTATAATAAGATATATTCTCACTAACTCTCATCTTCTAAGAGCATTTAAGAACTCGGCAGCCAATCATTTTAAAGGTCTGCTGCTGTGTGCTCCACAGTTTACAAGATCAATGTTTTATGAGATGTCAACTGCTAAAATTTAGGGTTTGGTGAGGCCCTATGTTCCTAGATGAACTCAGACTGATACCACGCAGACCTGCTGACTGATCTGTCATTCCGGGTTCTATCAAATAGGCAGAACCAGTGCTTCTGAGGGCTGGCAAGTGAGATGTCACTGAGGCAGGCATCACTGAGGCAGGCAGGCCAGCAAGAACCGTCTGGACACTCTCCGGCAGGAACTGATGTTGCAACCTACAGGAGAAATGTCTTCTTCCGCCGAGAAAATTCAGTGCACACTTCAGGCCTTCAGTGCACACCTCAGGCCTTCAGGCCTTCAGGATTGGGTGAGGTCCCCTGATGTTGTCAAGGTTGATTTCCTTTCTTTGAAGTTCACTGACTGCTGTGTCAGCCACGTCTACAAAATACTTTCACCTAGACCAGTGCTGGATTGAATAACTGGGTTATGCAGTCTTGCCACATCAACAGGTTAAGACTAGCAGTTGGTCATGAAAACTCTCCTCTGGTTTCAAAGGAATTATCTGGAAGGGACTTTGTGGTCTGCTCTCTTTTCCCATACGGAGTCCTTCCTTGGGGTGTGTGAAAAAGTCCAGATCCTCCTGTCCTGTTCTCAGGGTTCCTAATGCTTTGATATGTTGACATTAGACTCTTAAGGCAGAAATTTCTTATTTATAATGAAAAGTTTCACAGAATAAATATCTACACTCTTAGTCAACCCTCTCCTTGCCTCTTTGTCTTTGCTTCTGGAGAATGGAGTGTAGAAAAAAAGCTTTTGAGAATTTGTAATCTGTGCTTACTTCTGAAGGATTCTTAATTCAAAAGATAGCAGAATGAATACAATTTCTGTAAGCATGAGTTCCTTACGTATGGGTAATGTTTCCTTCTGGAGCAGAGAGGACCAAATGTGCACTCGGACCATCAATTTTTATTCATCGGACACTTTCATTGTGGTTTCACATTTCTTTATAGCTGGAAACATGTTAAATTGGACACACAGAGCTCCTTTAATTTGTTTAGTAATTTTACACTTTTAACTATGTACTATGCTGGAACACACAAAACGAGTGCAGTGAGAATGAATGTATCATGCACACAGTAACAAAGAAAGTAACTTTGAACTTAGGTCTAAGTTCAAAGGAATATGCGTGGATTCCTTGGTCACTAAACGCTGACCCATCAAAAGTGAAATACAAAGGGGAAGAATTACCCAGTTTATTTTTTAAGTGTAGTTTGTCAAATGGGATTGTACAAAGTCTCCTTCTTCTAAAAGATTTTTTGATCTTTTTATCTCTTGGGTAGCCTGTACGTCATCAAATGTAACTTTAAAATACAGGTTTTGTTGATATGAATTTATTAAACACACACTAAGATGCTTTGATGTTCCCTGAGCATGACAGATATTTCTTGTAAAACCCTCAGCTTTTTACTTTTTTAAGGCCTCCAAATTCTGTTGCTGTTGGTGCAGAGGAAAAAGAAAGTTTAAATATTTTGATTTTTATTTCCAAAATAAAATTATCTTGAGATAATTCCAAGGGAAAAGAAAACAAGCGACCTTGCAATATGATTTATTGCCAGAAGAAAAAGCAATGTTGTCCACATTCTGTGCAAATGGGAGTGACCCAGGCTCACGCCCAGCAAGCTGACAGGAGCTGGTTGCACAGGGAGGGCCATTTGGGGGCAGCGAGGGCAGAGTCACGCTGCTCGACCAGAACATTTTTTCAGCTTGTGGTAGAAATACTCAGGGGCTGGAATCTGCTGCATGGAAAGGAAAATTTTTATCCCTGTCCCTTTTGCCTTGATTGAAGATGAAGTATAAATGGGAGCATTTGTATTTGAGCCTTTTGTAACCATTTTCTTGGAAAGTAATACTTAAGTGATTTCTTAAAACATCACTTGAAATTCAAAATGCTGACTCCGGGGCTCGTTAATTTATTGACGAGTGGTCTTCAGAGGCTGGACCGAGGCTGGGTGCTTGGGTGCTTGCCTGCGTATGGTGAGGGAAGTGTGGGGAGGCCGGGACACATGATTCCTGAGTGGCCTTGGAGATACGCCCCACAATTCTTCCGCTTTCACCTCCCTCCAGCTCCTGAACATCTATCCCCACAGTATCCCAGTGAGGCATGCTTCAGAGTGCCACATGTTAGGGACGGCTGTGTTCCGTGAGGTTGGGCCTGCTCCTGCCCTCAAACGCCACTCAGTGAACATTCTGCTGACAAGCGAAGCCAATGGGAACAGCTCTTTATTTATAGGGGAAAATTGGCACTCGCTAGGGTTTGGGTGAAGAGTTTCATGTCTATTACAGTAGTGTTCAAACTTGATTATGATAGATTCATTTTGCATTGAACTTGGAACACAATTGCACTTGTGTATGTGCACACACACTTGCACACCAGACTTAAATAGAATTTCACAGACCAGCCCCCCCTTGTTTTCTGTGATTTGTTTTGATATTTCGTATCCTGTCTTGTCTTATCCTATCCTATCCTATCCCATCCTATCCTATCCTATCCTATCCTATCCTATCCTATCCTATCCCATCTCCTCCTGTCCTCTCCTGTCCTATCTTACCTTTTTCCAAATGAGCCACAATTCAGTAAATTAATTTTATAACATTTTAATGCCTGGTAGAAAACACTAAATTTTCTCCTAGAAAATAAAACCAGTGGTGGTTCATTTTCATGAACATTGGCAATGAAAGAAGCTCATCTGTATTGAACAGTCTTGGCCCACAGAAACACTGATTTCTGACCCCATGCCCAGTCCGTCTCCTGCAGGGTCAGATGGACAAAGAGGAAAGGAGGTAAAGGTGTGCTCTTTCAGTGAGACAACAAGGATGCATGGATTTCTTTATTTTTTTCATGCGTAGTCTCCAAACTTGACCTCCTTTTCCCTGAAGAGGGATAGAAAGGGAAAGAAGAAAAGTAGTGTCTGTTTAAACTGGATGATGCATGGATTGGTGCTGGGAATAGGGACTCTTTTTACAATTCTCACACCTCCCCTCAGCTAGCAGTGAACAGAAATGCCTACCAGACAGAACTTGGGGTAGACTCACAAATTGCTGATGTGGATTAATGCCTTGATGTGGCATTAATTTGCTCTCCATGGTCAATTTTGGTAGACGTTCTAAAAGACCCTAGAAAGGAAATTATTTGCTTACTTTCCCTGTATTGTTAGTGGTGGTCCCTTGGGTTTTCAAAAGCAACTTTCAAAGGAGAATGCCATTTGGCTCCTGGTTCTATTTATTTTTGGGTTTCCAGCGTCTGGACTTCCTTATTAAAGGCTACCAACCGAAGATTTTAACCACAACGATTTAGCACCATGTTTTTAAGAGAAAGTCAAATTGGGGTTATTGAGAGTTAAAAAATCTTTGAATCTCCCTGTAGGACTCTGTCCAGACACTTGTTTTGCTACTGTCTCTTGCCTGTGTGTGCCAGGTCTTTGCAAACCAGCTCGACCAGAGAAAAACAAAGTAAACGTCACCAATGGTAGCTGTCATAACCAGCAGCTCCACCAGACAAACCTCTTTTTCCCCCTTTAAAATTTTGTCTGTATTTGACATTTTGAATCACCCCAGAAGATGGAATTTTTTTCTAAATTGAAGCCACTGGGTAAGCATCTCCTACCTACTTTGCCTGGAAAACGTCCCAGACATCTCTGGTCATTTTGCCCCCATCCTAGAAAAATACTAGGAAAATACTGCTCTTCCCATCGCCTCTGGGTCGTGACTCTGAGTGCTGTAGCTCACATGGCCCAGGTATGGAGAATACCCCGGGTGGAGACAAACGCCTTAGCCGGGGTGCCGGAGCACAGTGGGGTCGAGCCCACATGTTATGGTAGCCTGGAGACCTGGTCCAGCGGGACTGTTCACTGGCAATGGGCCTGCCCAGACTTTAAAACTCAGATGAATGAAGTGCTCGAAACTGAAGATGTTAGCCACTATAAATGAAAATACAGAGCTTCTTGAAGGAGGCAGTGGTTGAAGTGTTAGAAGCAGACTTGTCAAAGAAAAAAATAGTCTGTTGTCATTTTTGCTTTGCCTAATGGATAGGTGGATACCAACACTGGGATATAATTCTTAGGCTGCCTGTCTGTCTTTATATCTCAAAATAGTCACCATCTACTTTCTGGTTCTTCCAAGAGTTGGCTCCAACACTTATCTTTTCCCCCCTATATATCCAGTCCCTTCTTTTAAAAATCTGATTCTTTTCTTCCTTATGTGCAGACATATTAAAAATATTTCCTACTTTAGAAAACAATACCCTCCCTTGACCATTCTCCTTTTCCTTCCACCAGTAGTTACTTCTCCTTCTCTCTAGGTGTGAGCTTCTCTAGGTCTGAGCTTGTCGACTTTGGCTTACACCGGAATTATCTAGAGAACTTCTTAAAGCACAGATACTGGGCTCCATCCCCAGAGTTTCTGATTCAGTAAGTTTAGGGTAGGATCCAAAGGCACAAATAGCTTTCTGATGCTTCTTTCTTATTTCCATTTTGCTATTGTAGCTAGTCCTAGAGAAAATGCAAATAAGTAACAGAGATGACTAGAATTGGAGTTACTTCTGTCTTTGTATCAGAAGATGACAAAATTGACATAAATTCTCATCTACATTTGAGTTAGTTGCTGAACAAATCTTTGTATTATGATTTTTTACACACTGCACAGCTCATTGGGTCTTTCAAAATTAATTAAATGTTTCTATTCTGCCAAGCTATTGGAAGAGAAAAATCATCAAAATCATTTAGCACAACTTCTTCTGTGCTAAAGGAAAGGCCATTTGAGGGGTTGGAACTGTACTTTCAACATTAAAGAGATACTAGTTTTAGACTCTGTCTAAGCCCATTCAAGCTGCTATCACAGAATACCATAGACTGTGTGGATTAAAAAAACATTTCTTTCTCACAGTTCTGGAAGTTGAGAAGTGCCAGATCAATGTACCAGCCAATTCGTTCCTGGGGAGAGCTCTCTTCCTGGTTTGCTGATGGCTCCCTTCTTGCTGTGTCCTCACATGGTGGGAAAAGATCATCTCTCTCGTGTCTCCTCTTATAAGGGCACTGATTCTATTTATGAGAGCCCCACCTTTATGACTTAATTGGCTTCCAAAGGCCCCACCTCCAAACATCTTCTTTTTGGGGATTAGGTTTCAACATATGAATTTTGGAGGAACACATGTGTTCACCTCATAACAACTTCCTTTAGGAGGTGTATGGTAGAGAGTTTTCTGAGAGGGGATCATTTGAAGTAAAAATGTGGCCTGCACAGACTACTGAATTTTTAGGATGATGCCATCTGATTTTAGTTCATGTCACCAAATATGGCATATTTACAACTGGAATGTAAAAGAGCCTATCAAACGCATGTTATATCTCTGCCCTGAGAAAGCTGAGACTTTCTCATTTTTTCCTATTCTTATTCATGAATAATCAATCCTCCAAAGTTACTGATGCTTAACTAAAGTCTGTCTGATGATTTAAAGTCTGATGATTTAGTGGTCCTGTTTCATGTCCTTGTCGGAGTGGGATGGGATGTAGATAAAGATAAATGATTCTTAGCTTTGGTAGTTCCCCTAATATACTCTTTCTATACATGAAAAAATCATTAGGGAGTGGTTCTATCTTCTCCAAGGTGCCCAAGCTCTAACTCATTTTATCCATCTGCACAATTTCAGTTTTAGAGTCATATAATGGTCTGTGACTCTCTTACGAAGTCTACTGTTCAGTGTTAGACAATATTTGGGATTTCTCCTTTTCTATATCAGATTTGCAAATGAATTACATAGCATGAATCGTCACTTTTCAACTGCACGCACCATCATGGGTAGATTTTCTTTCTTAGTCCAAGTATTGCACTGGGAAAAGTTCTGTTTCCCCAGAGCAAACACGCTGAGCTGAGAGCATGTTTGTTGTTCAAGGGACAGCGAGGGGAGCCTTTCTGGGTGGGGATGAGTGGAGAGGGGAGGTAATGTGCGTGGGAGTAGACATCAGAAGGCCTTGGTAAAGGCAGTCAAGGTAGTGAGTACAGAAGTTTGTTGCTAAAATCCAAAGTGTGGGGTATATTTAATATTATTTACATGTGGACTGAGTTTTTACTCCTTATTAATTTTAATTACAGGTTAGCTCATTTCTTGAAAATCCAACATCTTTATTTACTTTTGTTTTGGCAGTGGCTAACTCAGCTTACAACTTGAATGTAGTTTTCATTTTATAATATTTATTGTCTCACATGAAAGCAAACATGGGAAATGATTTACAAGGAGTTCATATTTAGATCATATGCTAATACTTTCCAGAATTTCATACATTGGTTCTAGTAGAGATAAATAAAAATCCATTGATTTAAACTAGTGAAGCACTTATTTATTTCTGGATACCTCTCAAGACTTTCAGCAGATTTTGTAGCTCTATGAGAGACTGACTTTGCTTGCTCAGCTGCTATGGCTGAGTCATATTTCCTAGCCCCTCTGCAGTTAAGTGTGGTCATATGACTGATTTCCAGCCAATAGAGTGTGAACCAGGGTGGGTCATTAAATCTCCAAGCTCTTTCCCTTTTAAGGGCGACCTTGGAGAGAAAATGTGGATGACAGTGGAACCACAAGAGAGAAAGAGCATAGGTCCCTGAATTATTTCTTGAACAGAACTATTGTTGATCAGAAACGTCCATTTCAGAATTTTCATGAGCAGAAATGAACCTCAGCTATATTCATCTGGTGAGGATTGGGGATTTATCTGATTATCAGCTGGCAGTTCCTTAACCAATATGGTAGCCCTAGGTTTCTGGCTCAGATTTAGTTCTCCGTTTTCAGTTCCTAGAACAACACTTTTGATAAGACCATGAGCTTTGGAATCACATAGACCTAGGATGTGATCCTCTTACTAGCTACATAGATATTTTAAATTTCAAAACCACAGTTTCTTCCTCCACAAATTAAGGGTAGGATTATTGTGAGGACTAAACAGGAAGTACTTTGCACAGTGCCTGGTATAATGATGGGATGGAAATTATATTTTATTTTTGTCTTTTTCATTTTAATGGAAAAATGGTTCTGATTTGGTGATTTTTAGCTATTTTCTCTATGACTTCTATTATTTATGGTAAGATAACATGCTATGCATTTCTATCTGATTGGTTCTTTCCTTCATATAGTTTCTCTGTCTAAACATTCTTTTTTCACCTGGAAAAAGTATCCTTTAAGGTCTAGCTCAAAAATTACCTGCTGTGGTAGATTTTACTTTCCAAAAATGGCCACAGCACTATTTCTGACCCCACAAGCTCTTCCAGAAACCTTAGCATTTCTCCATCACGTGGCGGACAAGACTTTGTGACCATGTCAGTGAATAGAATGTGGCAAAATGGATGTTGCATGATTTCTTAGTCTGGGTCATAGGTTGTAGTGTGTGTGCATTCTCTCTCTCTCTTCCCTTAAAATCCAGCCACCATGTTGGGAGGGAGCCCAGTTAACATGGAGATGTTACATATAAGTAACAGTCCCAGGTCAGGTCCCAAGCTATAATCAGCATCAATCTCCAGAAAAGGGAGTGAACGAGCCTTTGAATAATTCTAGTCCCAAGCCTTCAAGCCTTCCAGCAGCCCCAGCTGACGCTGAGTAGAGCAGAGATGAGTCACCCCACTGGTTCCTGGACAAATCGCAGATTTGAGAGTATTATAAATGGCATCATTGTCTTAAGCTACTGAGTTTTGGGATAGATTGTTAAACAAAAATGAATAGTGGAAAAACCTCCTCTGTGAAGCCATCCTTTTGACCTCTTGGGTTTCTCCCTTGCCCAGAATTAACAGCTTTTCTGTGTTCCCTTAGCATTTCATTTCTTTTTCTAGCACTTAACAGTTTGTTAAAATTTGTGAAATTCTTGAGGGAAATGATCAAAGCTTATTCTTGTTTTGTATCACTTGCTGCCCTTGATGCAGTGCCTGGCATAATGCAGGTATTTAGCACAAGTTTATTAAATAAGTGATGGTTCAGTTTACGTTGTCTTAATTGTCAGAGTCATTATGCCACATATAGAAATTTCCACTCTGTATTAAACTCTGTATTTCCACTCCTGATATAAAAAGTCATCTGGAGGACAAGCAAGCTACAGGAAACTCAAGGATGGTTGTGAGCAACCCAGAATTTGTAGTGAGAGTTGATGGGAAAACCAAAGGAACGATAAGACAGAATGTCTAGCAGTCATTACTCAATATTCACTGGTCTTTTGTACTCTGTAAAGCAATTTATCTTGTGATCATTTGGTGATTGCTGGCAGGGGGTCTAAACATCACATGGCCTTGATTACCCTTATCAATATATCCTTTGTAGAAAAAGTTCTTAAAGTTCTTGGAGGCCTGCAAGGACTTTCAATGATGCTCTCTTTAACTAGATTACAGAAGTGTTTCACAAAATGTTCTGATATGCTTAGAAAGCATACATCTCATATTCCATATTTGTTTTCTACACGCTAACACTATCAACCTCGCTACAAGAAAACACATGTGCATTTCAAAAGCTTCAAGATCACTTATTTCTCATAAACTCAAAGAACACTTAACTGAAAGCCTGGACACCGGACTTTTCATCCTTGCGCTGCAGTTGGCTGGGTGTGTGGTCCCAGGAAAACGCTTTTTTTCCCGTCCGGTTCCCTTTTCTCGTAGATGAAATGAAGATTGCTGCTGTCCGGGGGCATGTTTAAGTCTAGCACTTCTATTCAAGAGCAGCATGATAGCACGACATTTTTATGGATGTGCAGATGGAAACTCAAAGTGCTTACAACTTCCTGACCCGCACACAAAATCGAGGGTGTAGGGAACATTAGGACTTTGAAATGATGGCTACCTTCTCAGTGGCCGACAAGACCAGCCTGTTCATCGGCTGTTATTTTTGGTTGCTGCAACAACACACTTTAACCACTAAGAGATGGCGATAGAGCAGCACTGCTCGGAAGAGGGAATCACAGCCACGCTACTGGGGCAAGACTTTGATCTGCCATAACAGATCATCTAACTGTTACGTTCACTGAGCTGCAAAATTAGAAAAATTTCTAAGACTCCTTTAAAGCTAAATTTGTTTTAGTTTGGTCTTTAGCACATACTGAGGAAAGGTTAAAAAATCACCCCAGGGTTACATTTTGAAACAATAAAGAATATCCAGCAATGTGATAGAGAAAATAAGCGGCAAGCAAAACTGCATTTTTTTTTCCTGGTATGCTCTTTAAAGGTGTTCTGAGTAAACACAGCATTTATGGAACTTGTTGATTTATAACATTTTCCAATTTTTCTGAGCAGTCAATAAAACATTACATTGCTACCATCACTTTTTCTCACCTGATCTGGGTTTTTCTTTGTTGACGTTTTTAATGTTTTAGCCATTATGAAATTTTTACCTCTTGCATTTTGCAATTACCCATAATAAGAAATGAAATGAATATTTGTTTAAAAGCCATATAACAAGAGTATCTTCATAGGATACTAAATAATTAAATACATGAGAGGTTGCATGTCATATGTTTGATGGTTTTGTGACATTAGATCATTTTAGGTTTCATTTTATACCTTGGAAGTCAGGTCATCTTTGCCTGTTTCCATTTCCTCATTGCTCCTGTGCTCATGTGTGTTCATGCAATGTTTGCGTGCATTTCAGCAGAAACAGAGACCATGAAATAGGTTCCTACAACACTGGGGTGTCATCTGGGGCCCGGATGTCCACCTAGAATTTCGATAGCGCACATGCGGTGAGCAGCCCTCCTGTGCTGGAATCACAGATTGGTCCTCCAGCTCTTTCCTATTTTATGATCTTGTTCACAGAGACCTCTACTTATCTTGTTTTTTCTGACAAAAATAAAATTCTTCACTGAGTTCATTTTCATGACTGACTATAAAATATTTATTTTCAACCTTACCTGTTAACAGAGGAAAACAGCCCTTCCTTCTCTGCTATGCTGGGAAGAAATTGAATAAAAACAACAAACAATATAGCTACTAGAAATATTAGATTAACTAAAAAAAAAAGGTATTGAGTCTAGTCTTAAATTATGTAAGAATCTCAAATAGTTTTCCAATTTAATCCGTGATTTAATTTTTTAAAATGCTGTGTTTTTCTAACACACTCCTCCCTCTTTGTCATCCCCTCTACAACTACTCCGGGAATTCCTTTGCAGGAGGCCTTCTTATGGTAGAATTTGTTATTGTGTTCATTTTAGATATGTGTTACTATTGGGACAATGGCAGATTAATTGAGAGGGAAGTGCCTGGGGCAATCATTATTACTTAGAACTATTAATTTAGAGTACAATCATTACTGTTATTCTTAAATACTCAGATGATTTTCTTGATTAAATTTACCTGTTACGAGAATCACTTTGACAAACATGGCAAGAGGATTCAGAACTGCAGTCCGTCTTTCAGAACTGCACTGTTTCATCTGCGTGGGTTTGTTAATCCAAGATCAATTCACGCCTCAGAGATGCATAGGCAATTCCCATTGATTTGTATGCAAGTCTTGTGTATTTTTAAGAGTGATGAATGATTCAGTGTAATTGTTTAAAAAGATTACGTATTTGGACTGGAGATTTTATGCCAGAGAGAGATTATATATATCGGATAAAACTGGTCGTGGAAATCCATGTTGCTTCCTGGATGACCAGAAGATATTCCTGAATGTTTGGCTTCTGTGTCTAGGATGACTAATATTTTCCAGGGATTCTCAATCACAGGTACTCCGGTTTCCCTGTGTCCTGGACAGGGATACAGTCTACTGCTGTGAAACTTTTAATGCATTATTATATGTAGATGCTTAGAATCCTCCCTGGCATAGAATAAGCACTATTGTAAATGTTAGAAATAATTGTTACTAACCATTCCAAGAGCAGCTCAAACGACTCACAAACCAGGTATGATGGAAATGAAAAGTGTGGATTAAATCAGTGTCAGGAGGAGGGAAGGTGTATCAGGCAGCATTTGCTGTGTAACATAAAAATTCAGGGCTTTACAAATAACAACTGTTTATTTAGCTCGTGATTCTACAGGTCATCAAGTTGGATGATGCTCAGCCCATTAGTTTTTCTGCTCTCGGCTCTGTATCCTCAAGCGTCTGTGACCAGCTGCTAGGTCATCATCTGGTGCCTGGCTAGCCTCGGATGGGCTCAGCTGGGGCTGTTTGTCTTTGCTCCACCGGCTAGCTTGAGCATGGTTTCATGGTGAAGACCGAGGAGCAAGTCACAAGCAAAGTCATGAAGAAGAAGCCGGATTGGCCAAAGAGCTACAATTCCAATCCAGATGCAAAGTCAGAAATAAACTCTACCTGTTTTAAAAAATTAAAACAAAATTTTTTTATTGTTGTTCAAGTACAGTTGTCTCCATTGGGAGGAGGCAGAAGACCACACTGGAGAGGGTGCGGAGAGAGAAGAGTGAAATGTGTGGCCATTTTCACAGTCCAGCGCACGGTAAGACGGCTGACGTGAGTGCCGAAGCAGAGCCGGGATCGGAAGACGTGGATGTGTGTGTGTGTCTGTATATGTGAGGACTTGCGTTTGGGAGTGTGGAGCTTGTGTCTGGTGTAAAGGAGGGACGAATAAGAAATAACTCCAGAGTCATGGTTCCAAATAAACATAGTGGCATAATAGAGATACATTGGAAATACAGTGGGAGAAACGTTCACCTTTGAATGTAGAGAGTCTGAAGTAAAAGTGAGATGTTTAGGAGAAAATCATGTCCAAAAATTCAAAGAAAAACCATATCTACACATTGAGTATGTGAATAGATGTAAACACAGCAAAAACCTGTTGTTTTCCCCAAGCAAACATCCACTCTTCCTCTCTGGAGGCCATAATGGCGTGATTTTCTTTCCGGGACCCCCTTCCAGCTCTAAGCTCATGTGATTTGGATGAAGCTAACCCTGGTCACTTGCCACCTAGGCCTGGCCAGTCAGCACATTCCATTGCTCTGCTCACAGTGATTGGATTAGAAATGGCACCTGACCAAACCGGGTCTAATAAAATTAAATTTCAGCACTTCTGCTGGAGCTGTTGGAGTGTTTCCTGCCACGGAAGCAGATGGAGCAGCTGAGCTGGGAGGCCAATGAGCTGTTGGAGAATATCTTACCAGAGGAGTCAGCCCAGCAGCAGAGCCAACAGAAACAAAGGCAGAACTCTTGCTTGCTCTGTGTATGTGTGTGTGTGTGTGTGTGTGTGTGTGTGTGTGTGTGTGTGTGTGTGTGAGGGAGGGAGAGAGAGAGCGGGAGAGAGAGAGAGAGTGAGAGATAGAGAGAGAAAGAGAGAAGGTAGAGGAGGAGGAGGAGGAGAAGAAGAAGAAGTAGAAGAAGAAATACAATTTAGTCCTCTAATCCAGCTACACGTACCTACAGCTACACAAACCTCTAAGACTTCCAGTTTAAGAAATCAATGAATTCCCCCTTTTACTTGAACTAGTTTGAATTGGGATTCTGTCATATGTTACTATTACAAAAAGAGAGAAGAATATAAACTCGAAAACAATTACATTTAAGGGACTGATGAAAATTTAAAGAGTGAGTATTAAAAGCCTATGGAGACAAGAGATCCATGAAGGGGGAGACAGACAGGAAGGAGTGCGGGAGGGGGGGGGGCAGCAGTGTCGAAGTTGTCCCAGGTCTGGGAGCAGGGGCTCCACACAGAAGCCTTGACCTGGGGGCCAGGGAAGACTCTGAGGGAGTGCTGTTGGCAGTAGAGAGGAGGAGAGAAAGGTGCATGGCCAGGAGTGAAGGAAAGAGTGGGTGAGTTCCTTTTTCCATAAAAGAGACGCCTAGTCACTTGGGCTTGAAACCTTGGAATCAGCTCTCCTGTCTCCCTGTGCCACAGCCCACACATCTGAACAGTCATCCTGTCCTGTAAGTTCTTCCTCCACAACTGCTCTTGGACTCATACCTTCCTTTGCTTTCCCACTGCCAACATCTTGGCCCAGGTGCCCTGTAGGACTTTCCTGGAGCCTGTGAAGGTCTCCTGGCCGCTTCTGCGCCTGCGATCTTTCACTTCTGTCATCTGTTTTTTATTGCGCTGCCAGATTATTTGTCCTAAGGCTCAGTTCTGATTGTGAAATAGCACACACAGTGAGGGGGCCCAGGGTTTGGAACCTAGAGTCAGCGCTGACTTGCTATGGGATCTTGGGAAAGACCTGCAACTCTCTAGGTGCAGGGTTCTAATCCTTGAAATGAGGGGTTGGACCAAATGCTCTGACATTCATTGCCTTTCCACTGCCTGTAAAAAATACTTCCAGCCCTAATTTAACTCTTTCAGCCTTAACTCCTTTAACATACCTATGTATTAGCCAAAATGAATTACTTTTTGTCCCCGAATACCTCCACTTCCCCCACCCTCTGCCTCGTACCTTCATACCTCTGTTAATTTCACCTGAAATCCTTTGTCTTTCCATATGGAAATTCTTTTCAACCTCTAAGGCCAAGTTCAAATGCCATCCGCAACACTTTCTGAACTTCCAGCTGAGAGATGTCTTATCCCACCCATCTTCTCTGGCATGATGCTTTCTACGTTGTGTTGTTTGAGAATATGTCTTGCTTCCTGTCAAATTATCAACAATTTGAGCACCTAATCTCAGTCATATTCTTTATTGTAGCCATCAAGGCATTTGGAACAGTAGTTAATCCTCAGTAAATGGTTGAGTGAATGAAAACACATACTCTATCATTGTGTGGCTAACTCAGCCACCTTGCAAAGCCACCCAGAGCAGTCTGATATTGTAGGTCTGCTGAATAAGATTATGTAATAATTTAAAAAGGGACTTTAAGCTTCTTGGTAGGTACCAACAGGGCAAGCGCTGATGCCATCCCCACCCAGGCCAGGTGCAGTCAGCAATGTGAGTGTTGCACGGAGGTCTCACTGGGGCCCCATCTGTTGCTCCACGAAGCAGCCACTCTACTTGACCTTGTTCTCACATTTACACGATGAGGATGAGCATATTCTGGGCAGAACAGAGTGGTCTCCCCATGGTTTAGCTCTTGACAATGAGAGGAGTGTGGATAGTCTAGTCCACAGAAGAAAGCAAAAATAGAGAGAAGGGCAAAAAGTCTGGAAGAAAATTGTGGGTAAAGAATGGGGAATATGGAGATGATAATTATCCCCATAATTTCTTTTTATAGCAAGATTATCAAGTCCAGATCTGTAAACTTGTTGACATGTTGCGGTGAGACTGAGTATTGACGAAGCCTGTGCCCATAGCCAGTAGCTAGAATTATGTGGCTCTCTCCTACCTTACGCATGAACCTTGAGACCTTCCTCCGGAATGCTGGTTTTTTACAGGGCTGAGGGGAAACAGGCAGCTGTACTTGGGTGAACCTTTGCTGCCTCCTTATTGGCTTCCCCTGTCCACCCACAGCAACTTAAATCATTAAAATCCCGTATAATTAAAATTTCATCCAAGTTACACCAGTTATGTTTGCTGGCCACAGAGGAGTGTATAAATATCTTAGAAAAGAATAAAGACAGAGGCAGCTTCCTGCCGTGGTTTCTCCCCTTGCACAGGAAGCTGTCTGCTATCAACAGACCTGTGAAGCCTGAACTCGCTGGCCCCACCAGCCCTGCTCTGATGGGACTCTTGTTCTGTAGGTTATTTACATGGCTCGGGGCTAAGGGGGCACGTTGGTGGTGGGGGAGGATGTCTTCCCTGGGCTAATTATAGGACTCAGACTCTGTTTTTTTCCCCTTTTTCTCCCTCCACTCTTGCCTCTCTCCTTTCTTCTCTTCCTCTCTTTTCCTTACCTTTTCTTCCCTTCATTTCTCTTCCTTTCTTCTCTCTCTCCATTTAAAAGGTGATCTCTTGCTTTTGATAGTTTTACATTAAACTATCTAACTAAATTCTCTATTCCCTCATTTAACTGGGAAACAAGAGTTTATTTCCTTTCCTACCCAACCTCTCCGCCAACATCAGATTAATTTCTTTGAAACACATCTTGTATTGCTATTTCATTTCTCAAAATCCCATTGGTTTTGTATTACTCAGAAGATGATGTTAAGAGTCTTGTGCAGTTTCATTCACTGAACAACTAGTTTTGAGCACATGTCACTATGAGGAGCTCTCTTGTCGTAGATTCTCCAGTAGCTCCGCGGGGTCGTGAAGGGATCAGCCTGCAGATTGGTCCCTAGTAGGGGGTTCTGGAGCTCTGTGGTCATGGCCACCTTGTGTTGTGGACTGTGTGAGTCTCGAAGTCATAGAACACTTCATTTGGTGTGGGCTGTAGTGGTGGTGACTTTGCTGTGGCCTCACCTCAACTGAGATGCTTCAGATCAACATGTGTCCTTGGGTTCTCATGTAGCAGACCTTGAGACAGGATTCGAGCACAAGTAGTTCATCTGAGAGATGGCCTATGTCCACAAAACTAGAAGGGAACGTAGCCACTACAGCCTACTTTCTGTGTGGAAGCAATGCAGCATATGCCTCAGAGTTACCTTAGTTAATGTTCCAGAACGCTGGGCATTGTCTGTCATATGTTCCCTGAAGTCATTGGTTGAGAGTAGTTCCAGGGCCTGAACTTTCTTTACCTGCTTCTCTGCACGTCCTGAAGTCAGGTCAAAGACCCCAGAGCCACTGGCATTGAACTGGGCAGTCTTTCCCCATGAGAGGAGAGGGCTGTGGGGATAAGACAGAGGATAGACAGATTCGCTACAGCAGGGAGATCCCTGATTTGTGCCTTTAGAGTATTCGTATACTCAATTCTCATCAGTCGTGGTAATTATGCTCTGTGAAGCCACCATGAGCACCAACTTGGTGAATACTGAATCACTGCTCCTAGAGGAAATGCAGGGCTAGGTACCTGGGAGCCATCAGTCAACAGATTAACACACAACCTTGTTTTATATGTCCCTGTAGAAAGATGGTTTATTTAATATATATTGTTCATTAATACTGGACTTGAGGCCAACAGCATTATAACTCGTGCCTGATGAGGCTTGTCTAACACTTGCTATGTTCCCCATAAGGCACATCACAACCTTTTTGCTCTTAGGGTCACTAGAAAGCACTTCAGGAATACGATTAGGGACCATTTACACAACAAACTCACAAACATGTGAAAACTGTGGCACTAAGTAGACCTCAAAAAGGACACCTTTGCAGTGTGAGAGCTGAAATGAGCAGGTGGACGCCTCTGGACCCCTCAGCTGGGAAGGCGTGTGCCAGAGAGGCAACTTTTGTGCTGCTCTGCACACGTCCTGAATGATCATAAGTGACTTGAGTTTTGTTGATTGGGAGTTGCAAATAAATCTAATTGAATAGTTGAATTAGCAAATACAGAATCTGTGAATACTGAGAATTGACCATATCTCCCCTTAGGACAAATATGGTGAGAATCTACTACCATAATGCTTGATAGGGGTCTACAAAACTCAGTCACAGCAAATATGGCCTTGGGTTATTGGGAGGCTAAAGAAAGAAGCAGGGCAGGCAGGGCAGTCAGAAGTCTGTGAAACAGTTATCACTCTACAAACAGTCATGTAAAGTCACCATTAGGTTATGCTGCTTAATAAAAATAAAAATAAAAAAAAATTGAATTAGAATAAGTTGTTTCTGGCAAATTTGAATTTTTCCGGAGACACAAAGAGGTCAGTGCCTAAACTAGATGAATATTCATTGGATTATTTAACTGTGTAAATCTTGGGTCACCTTTTAAACGTGTCATACATGGAGGAAGGGGTTTAGAAATATTACTTGGTGTGGGAATAAGAAAAGAAAGCAAGAGATATTAATTTGTAAAGTATGGTAATAAGACATAAATTTTGCATCTGTGTGACGATATTTATATATAAAAATAAAAATGTTTATACATATATATGTATTAGACATGCATATATTAAATGTAAGCTAAGCCAATTAAGGCTGAATGCTGTATTTGCTGGAAGCAATGGAAAGTATTGGGCAAAGGGAAGTAGGTTTTATGGCTGACCTTGACCGTCACTAAATGGCACATGGTTGGGTAAAGTTGCACGGAAAGTTAGAGAAATGAAAGTGCTAAAAATATTTCTCTTTTCTTTTGAAGGATTTTTGGTTGCTTTTGTCTATTGTCTCTAGGGGTTTAATTATGGCCAATGCTTGGTTATGGCGTGGAGAAAACAAAGAATTATTTATGGATAAATTTTAAGGAAAATATGATAATAATATGATAATGCATGATAATAAACACCACCTGTGAGTTTTTGTTCATGAAATCCTGCTTAGTGTTTCAAAATGAATGCTTTCCTTCATTCCTTCACTCACTCATTCATTGATCGTACACAGAATGGTCACTCTGCGCCAGATGGACTTTTGGGTATTGGGGGTACAGTCATGAACTAAACCTGTAGCAGCTCTCGCCTTTGCTGTGCTTACACAGCAGCAGGGAGAGAGACACTAAAGGCAGATACACTTAGATTTCAGAGGCTGAAACGAGCAATGGAGAAACACAGGGTAGGGAAGAGAGATGGGGCTCCTTTCCTGCTTCGAGTCTTCACTGTCTTTCCTTTCACTCGGCCAGTGCTGCCAGCACCTGTCCCACAGACTTTGGCCAGCTCTGCACACAACTCGGATGCTAAGCCTGGGACACCCCATCGAGACTATGTCTACACTCAGACAGGAGTAACCCCAGAGTGTGGGCAGTTAGTCCCAGATGGGCAGGAGGGGCCAATAAATGATTCTGTTTTTGTTCCCCAGAGGGAGAGTTCTGATACAGGTTTCCTCAGGTTCCTCCAGAGGTGCCTGGAAGAAGGAGTCATCACGTGGAGACAGCCAGCTAGATTGCACATCCACGATGGTCTTTTCTTCCTTGCCCGGTCCTGCCCTTGTGCTCCCTAGGGTCACATTCTCAAATCACTCCCTGCATGTAAGCCTGCTCAGGCTCTGCTTTGGGGAATCCCAGGCCAAGGTGGCGATGCAGGGGGTGGGATGGCATTGCCAATATAAATGGAGTTTCCAGGGAAGGTATCACTGAGAAGGTGCATTTGAGCAAAGACCTAGAGAAGAGAAGAAATAGTCATGCAGATAACTGGCGGTGGGGGGGGCATTCCAGGTAGAGCGGCAATGGCAAGGTCAAGGGCCCTTCAGTGGGGCTGGAGTGAAAGGTGTGAGAAAGGGTAAAAGGAGCTGCAGACAGAGATGAGGGAGACCCACATCCCATCCCATGGGGCCACCGCTAAGACTTGGGCTTTGTTCCAAGTGCGATAGGCAACTTATTCTCAGAAATTCTGCATGCTTTGCCCGTCTTATATTTTACTTTCTCACTTTATAGTTACATGAATATTTGGATCCTCATTTTTATAGGCAGGTAAGTTGAGTCTTTTAAAAATATTGTTTCCTTGAGAGCTATGTATTCTTATCAGGTTTGTTGGTTTGCTAATAAAGTAGTAAGTCCTTTGAGGACTGTACTACAGATATCGATGTGCCATACTGATGGATGTTGATCCTACCTTCATTTACTGAGCAAATATTTACTGAGTGCATACTTTACTTACTACTGTGTGCATGGTGCTGGAGACAGCAGGAAGACACAGCACTTCAAGAACCTGAGAATTTGCAAAATCATGTAGATCAACACTAAACTCTTCTACTTACTGTACTCCTTCAGTGTCATAGGGGTTCTCTAAGGGCCACATGCTTGACAATGTCTTCTGTCTTGCTCCAGAGACGCTCTTCTTTGTGTTTTTAGACTTTTTCTGCCAGCCTCATCTGCGTTTGGTATGGTGTCTCTGTCTGGATTTTTAAAGGTCTTTTTTGTATCGTGCCATTTGTGTGATTTTCATTTTCATGGGCTTTGCTTCCCCCTTGAACCATGTCGGTCTCAGGGACCCTACCGCTCTCTCTTTGGAAACTGTTGGGATGGGTAGCAGGACACAGATCTGAACATGCACTAGATCTTACTTTCCCAGAGGTTCCTCTTTATTAACGAGAATCACACCCAAAGTAACTATTCCTTTGCCACTTCCTTTACTTTCTGAGAAGTGAAATTGTAAGCAAGACACATTAAATTCAGACATTTATCCGATGAGATGATTTTCAGATGGAAATTTCTAACATTCTCGGTAATCAAAGTCTCACCTTACTTCCATAACTTGTCAATGCACCAATTTCATGGTCAGTGTCAGAATTAACCAATTTCTTCAGCATACTCTCATTACATTGCTTCCTTTGTTGCTCTTTCTCTGTATTATATACAGATCTGTCTAGAAAAAGTCCGGCTGTTGTTAATATAACGAGAACGGTTTGATGTAACCTGGCAGCCAAGGAGCGTGGACGGGAATGCCCACGTGTGAATAATGACCACTCTACTGTTCTAATCAGTGGGGGTGGTAGATGCCATTGAGTGAGCATGTGCACTGTGTGGCCATCACATTCAAAGTGAGCGAGTAGAGCAACGAGTCTGCATCAAATTTTGTGTTAAGCTTGAACATTCCTCCACAGGAACTAATCAGATGATTCAGAAGGCTACAGCTATGGGCAACTGGTGATTGGCAGTTTCGTCACCACAGTGTGCCCACTCATGCATCACGTCTCGTGCAGAGTTTTTTAGCAAAACATCAAATCACCCAGGTGACTCAGCCTCGCTACAGCCCAGATTTGGCACCCTGTGACTTCTGGTTTTTCCCCAAACTAAAATCACCTTTGAAAAGGAAGAGATTTCAGACCATCTGTGAGATTCAGAAACATCTGATGGGGCAGCTGATGGTGATCGGAAGAATTGTGTGAGGTCCCAGGGAGCTTACTTTGAAGGGGACTGAGGCGTCATTGTCCCATGTACAATGTTTCTTATATCTTGTATCTTCTTCAAGAAATGTCTCTATTTTTCATATCACATGGCCGGATACCTTCTGGACAACCTCATATACTTATGTATTTATTATTTACTTTTACATAACAGACCTTGTATACTTATATATGTATGTGTGTGTAGGTATTTTACTAGATTTCTTTACTAATATTTTATTCTTGTATTAACACATTCCCCCAAAGATTAGAGTGACCTGAGAAAGTCTTGGTCTATCTTTGTTCTTTGCTGTAGTGAATAACTAATACCACCTTTTATTTTTTGTTTTTGAAAGTATACTATTTTGAAGTCTAAATTATATGATCACCCTGTTGAAATTTTCTTCTCATATTCTGTATCCTCTCTCAGTGTCTGAATCCTACATTGGAAATAACAATAAAAACAACATCTGTGCCCCCCGGCCCTTTAATTTCCTGAACAGCAGTTCCAAGTTTGGGGGATTTTTTTCAGTCACATGCTTCTGGTTAAGCCAAGTCCATGAATGACCAGACTGTGTCATCCACTCTCATGACTTTTTTTCCTCTTCGGTTTTTGGCCACTTAGTTTCAATGTGCCACTTCGTCTTATTTTTTCCTGCAAGATGTGTGTTTGTGGATAATCCTCAGTAGGTCTTGATTCATGGTCTGCACGAGAATAGCTATACCTTTTCTCTCATTTTTCTTCTTCTTTTTAAAAAGATTCTATTTATTTGTTTTTAGAGAGAGGGGAAGGGAAGGAGAAAGAGAAGGAGAGAAACATCAATGTGCGATTGCCTCTCGTGCTCCCCCTACTGAGGACCTGTCTGCAACCGAGGCCTGTGCCCTGACTGGGAATCGAACCAGTCAGTGACCCTTTGGTGTGCAGGCTGGTGCTCAATCCAGGGCTCATTTTTCTTTTTCTTTTCTTTTTCAGCAAGCTGTATCTTGACAATCTTTGATGCCCTGAATTGCTATTTTCTTCGTTCCCCCTCTTCCTGAGGAACACTTCATTGTATGTAACAAGCAGGCATGCAGACAGGAGTTGGCTCCATGTTTTCACCTGTTCTTAGGGCAGGGAGACCAGCTTGGCCAATGGGGGCTGCCAGCCCAGAAAGAAACCCAGCAAATTCCCAGAGATCATAGAAACAGTCCTCTCTGCTTATCCACTTCTTGGAAAATAAACTGTACTGAGTATCAAGCCCTTTGCTTCTCCCCTCACACCCTGAGAGAAGCTCCCCTTTGACCTGTTCCAGGTGAAGGAAGGCAGCACATCCCAGTGGTCAAGATCGTGACCTTGCAGTCTGACAGTTTGGATTTTGCTCCTCACTCTGTGACCTCAGGCACGTTACTTTATTTCCAAGGCTAAGTTTCCTTGGATGTCAGGAAAATCTTACCTTTTTGGATATAGGGGAAAGTTAAATTGGGTCATGTATAGAATATGCTGAGCATTGTGCCTGATAATTAGTATATACTAATAAATTGCTGTTATTTTTATAATACTATTGTTATTAGTTTCAGTGTCAGAATTAAAGTGAGCTGTCGATTCATTAGGTTCTATCTCACAAAGGTAGCAGCAGGTCCTGATACAGTGACACTGGTCACTGAGCCAACAGTGAGGTTCAGAAACCAACCTTGCCCTGTTTTCTTAGGCAGCCATTGGCAGCTGAGAATTCCTGAGTCAGTTAACCAGCCAGCAGACCAAATGATGGAGTAAAAATGATTCTCTCTGTGTGAGTAGTTGGGGGACTGATTTTTGTTTTGCAGAGTCATCCCCTTTTAACTCAACAAGGGAAAACATCCACTGTTACTTTTCTACTTGAAGAAGGATAACATGAAGAGAATGAGGGGTAGGGAGAAACCAGGATCTCAGGTAGATCTTGAATGGGCAGCCACAGATGGAAACTATTGGGGTGCCTAAGAGCGTGACTCCCCAAATGCAGTTCTGGAGGTCGGGGCAAGATCCCCACATTCCTGACATTCCTGTTCCTTAGATTCCCAGTTCTTTGATTTTCTTCCCATCATCAATTGCTTTTTAGATACTGTCTCAGTCAGTGCCCATAACCAGCTGAAGCAACACTTCCTAGAGGACTCTTCAATGACTCCTTTCCGTGGGTAACATAAATTAGAGGATCCTGTTTTTCTTCTGTAGCCATTATTATCCATTTCATGAAGACTTGTATTCAGTTGTATAATTTCTTTTTAGAGCCGAACTTATTTCTCATTCACGTTGTGGGATGATCTGATTACTCGTGAGCCACATCTCTAGGTAGGAAAAAAGTGGATAAACTGAGGCTCATAAGGATTAAGTGACTCTCTTAAGATCTTATGATGAGTCAGGAAGTAAGACAGGAATAGAAACCACGACTCTAGTCTCCTTAACTGTTTTTCTGACCACTAGACCACACTTCCTCTCCAGACTATGAAACACTGGAAAATGGGAGTCAGGCAGAGAGTAAATATGGAGGCGAACCCACAGAAACACAATTTTACTTGTACCCAAATCATGTCATTTAGCAAAGGAAAACAGAAAAACACCCCAGTCTTTTTGCTGTCATCAAAATTACAACCTAAACCCACAATGGATATAGAATAGGAAATGAGTCTGCCCTGAATTGACATTTTAAATGGAAGAGCCATTTAAAATGAATTTGAAAAAATTGTTCATTTTTCAGTCCTGATTTTTTTCCCTTTCACAAAAAGAAAATCTAAGCATTCAGGTTTATTTAGATTTAAGGGTATATAAATCAAATACCTTTGGTACTCTCATTCTTCGCACAATGAAGGCCCAATCAATGATTATTTATTACATGTTGAAGGTTTTGGGGGAACAGTAAGTGTATTAGACATAGTCACTGTCTTTAAACTTAACATTCAGTTGGGCAGAGACTGTGTACACCCACGAAGAGCCGAAGGCAGGTGATGAAAATCAGCTGAGCAGACGTGATTAAGAAGCTGTGTGGTGCGCAACAGTGAGCACCAAAGCAGCGCTGTGTGAAGACTTGGGATTGAGTCCTGACTCTGCCACTGGCTCACTTTCACTCTTGGACCAATCAGATCCTATGCACTGAGTCAGGGAGTGGTAGCGATTGCCTGCTTTGTCTTTCAGCAGCCACGGTGTGGAGACCCACGTGAGAACACGCCTGTAACCTGGGCTATGCGCTGGGAGACGAAATACAGGAGGGATTCAAACCATGGGAGGTATCTGAATCACGCCAGGTTTGCACAGGCAAGTCTTTCTCCTTGGCATCCAGAATCCGCAGTGATACATCTTTCAAGGGCTCGTCAGCATGTCCAAATGGAAACCAAAGCAAGAAATTAAAAACAGGCTCCCTTTGAAATTTTTCTTGGCTGTGAGAAGAGAAAACGACATGATATTTTCCCTTTGGCAAGCAGCTCTTCGCCTCATCATATGGAGTAAGTGTGAGTGAGAGATGCCTGAACACCTTGGGTGAAATCTGCTGATAATGGTTGTGTAGAGAGAACTTTTCCATTTGGAAGAGCAAGGCATGCAATTCAGGGAAGAGTCCTCTGTTGACTAAGAGAGAGATGGCCAAAAAACCCCTCCCACCTGTGCTTCCTAGGGAGCAAGGACAACAGCATTTCATCACCAAGGCAATGTGGCAACCAGCAGGAATCCTTAAATGACCCTTTCATGGAAACTAGCCTGAAACTGTGTTCAGGGCTGCCATCTGTGGGTGAAGCTGGGTATTGCTGATATGGAAAACTTGAGAAAGGCAGAAATTTACTTTTAAAATTAGGCAGGGAAAACTGGTCATCATAATTGTTAGATTAGTCTGTGAGGACATTTTAATTGCAGGAGGTGATGTGATTTTTCTTAATCAAGGAGACAACAAACTGTAAAACTTAGTTCTCTAAGATTCTTTCACTAATCTCTGCTTGCCTCAAGGCAGTCTTTTATAGCAGTAATTCATTGCACTTTATGTTTACAAAACATTTTTTAGATTTCTTGTGTTGACTGCATGACCCTAATTGTGACATCAACTAAGTTGTCTTCCATCGGTGCTATATTTTCACAACGGAATACTATTCAGCCATTAAAAAGAAGGAAGTCTTACCCTTTGTGACAGCATGGATGGACCTGGCTAAGTCAAATAAGCCAGTCAGAGAAAGGCAAATGCCATATAATTTCACTTATAAGTGTAATCTAATGAACAAAATAAACTAACGAACAAAATAGAAACGGACTTGTAGATACAGAGAACTGACTGACAGCTGTCAGAAGGGAGGAGGTTAGGGGGCTAGATGAAAAAGGTTAAGGGATAAGCAAACAGACCTTCCCCCCCACAAAATCCTCATAGACAAACAATACTATGATGATTACCAGAAGGAAAAGGGTGTGGAGGGAGTTTGGAGAGGGTGAGGGGTGGGGGGGGGTGGTAAATGATGGTGGAAGGAGACTTGACTTGGGGTGGTGAACACACAATATAGTATATAGATGGTGTGTGGTAGAATTGTACCTGAAACCTTTTTTTTTAAACACATACATCATTTTTTACTAAAATGCAAAGCAACAATAGATAATTGATGAGAGATATACAAAATTATGAAAGGTTAGAGGAGAGTATTATACTTTCTAAAAAGAGGAAGCATTCCCAAATGGAGCAAAGATTGGTTCTGGGGATGGGAAACAAGAAAACTCACTCTTTTTGTATGTAAAGCAGAGATATACATACAGTACAGAAACAAGTACAACCTATCTGTGATAGTCAAAATTCATAGGAAAGACAATCAGGGAAAAAATTGTCTCAAAAGGCTCTTAGGGGGGTGAAGGAAGTATAATAATAGGGAGAAATTTTGAGAAACACTGGACTGGAAACATTGGTGAGAACAACCTAGAGAATTCTTTAAAGTTTTTACTTTAAACCAATTTTAGACTTACAAAACCACTGTAAATATGTTGTACAGAAAGTATCACCCAATGTTTCCTCTGACTTCTTTAAGTACTGTGTTTTTTTATCTTTGATTTCCTGTAGTTTGAAAATATGCCCAGGTGCCATTTTTCTGGCATCTATCCTGCTTGCTGTTTCCCCAGCATCTTGAAAGTGCGCTTTGATTTCTGACGTTAATTTGGGAGAAAATTCTGATTCATTGTTGTTTCAAATATCGAAACCTATAAAAATTTTTTAACCAATGTCACCCCAATAAATTCAGTAAAAAATAAAAAAATGAGAAAAGGAGAAAATAAAAATATAAGTAAAAAAGAAAATACAGCAATTGAAACACAGTCCTTGTCTTTTTCTCAGGGTAGTGCATGGGCTAATAGAGCACTGTAGGCCCTTGTGCCAGAAGTAGAATAATAGACAACACTTAGAAAATAATACCCTGGCGCCTGCCAGCCTTCCAGCACATTTTTTACTGTGCAATTTATCTGAAAAGCATTGTGGGTGGGTTGTAATCTATTAGCACCATCTAGTGGTGATGAGCGGAGCTGTCTTTCTTCACTACCCCTAACCTCATCTCCAGTTGATTCTGGCCAAGGCACAGCTGATTGAACTGTTTATAGTCTTTTCTCTCAACTTGTAGACAACTTCATGCTTTGAAAGTTAAAGGCACCTCATGATTGGGGTAAAAATGTGGAGGTGGAGTGGGCAAATCTATCATAATAACAGCACTAATAATAAATCACTAATGGTTATTGAGCAGTAACTATACGATAAACTTTATATTAAATGCTTTTGAAAAATCATTTGTTCAACCCTCACAAGCCTCTGCGAGGTAGACGTCATTCGTACCATCCCTATTTTACAGGTGAGGAGCCTTTCTTTTCTGTGCTCTTGTCTCTGTCCTTTCTGCACAGTCTGGGTTTGTGCGGGAGGAGTTGCGAGTACTGGGTGGGCAAAGACAAAATTTGTACCTGAGGGCGAAAGACAGGGAGTCGGTGTAACGGGAGGGAGTTGGCCTCAGTGCGGCTTATCTGAAAGAAAACCAGACGCTTCCGAAGCCCACGGTTGGCTAGGAGAGCCTGGCTCCTCTCTGCTTGGCTGGGCATGCCTGCGGCCCCGTCCCTGTTCTGGCGTCGGGCTCTTTCTGCAGTTCTGAGCTACTTAAAAATAGAGAGAGCTCCAGGTTCATATGTCATATTAAGCAATGTCATATTCACTCTCTGTCCAGAGATGCCTTTTATTAACACAGGTCGGATAATGTCACTTCTTTGTCTAAAGCCAGACAGTAGCTTCTCACGGCTGTTACTAAAGAGTGAGAAATCTCTAACCTACTCACCAGGGCCATGATCCTGACCAGCAAAGCAGAAAGGAGTCAGGCTGTCATCTTCAGCCTCCTCTCCTGCTCCTCCCAGCCTCCT
Source organism: Micronycteris hirsuta (assembly GCA_004026765.1). Taxonomy (NCBI): domain Eukaryota; kingdom Metazoa; phylum Chordata; class Mammalia; order Chiroptera; family Phyllostomidae; genus Micronycteris; species Micronycteris hirsuta. Next base: position 36,354 of record PVJI01003603.1, read on the forward strand.
TCTTACACTCCAGACACCGTTTCCAGAAGGCACTAAGCTCCTTTCAGACCACAGGGTCTTCGTACACGTGTCTCCCTCCACCAGGACCACCTCCACTGGACTCACGCGTGCTCATCCTCAGACTTGTGTCCCCAGGCTTTGTCACACATTAGGATTGCTTAGGCAGTGTTAAAATACCCTGATGTCCACACTCCTCCCACCCCCTGCCCATTTAATTAGAATCTCTGGAGGTGAGACCCAGGAAAGAGCGCTTTTTTATAGCTCCCCAGGTATTTCAATGGGTAGCCAGTCTGAGAACCAGTTCTTAGAGTAGATGTTTTCTCCGCAGAGATGCATAACCTCCTAGTTTCCCAGCCTAGCTTGGATTTCTGAGGTCCGTGGTCTTATAGCACTCTGCACGTTTCCAGGAGCCTGGAAGCTCCTCGAAGCTGTGCCTACTGTGTTCACTTCTCTATGGTGTCACACAGAGCCTAGCATGCTGGAGAGCCCAATAAGTAACCACGGAAAGAATAAAAGCTGGCACATGGATTTATTAGCTTCCCTACTGCCAGCAGCTGGCACTCTTCAAAGATGGGAAGCTGCGGCTTGGTGTGGCTCAGGCATACGCACCCAGTAGGAGAGTCAGGGAGACAGCTGCCAAGAAGCCCAGAGCTCCCCCACCACAATGCCATCACCTGGGAAGATCGCTCCCTGGCTTTGGGAATGCCTCTACTGCTCGGCCATGGCGAGGACCAGAATTATCAGGTACATTTGATGATTGGGCAGCCCTCCCCCACAAAGGCATCGGCCTACTAACTTATTTTTAAGTAATTGTCTTCAACAGTAAATACTTACCAAGAAAAACATTCTCAAAACTCAACAATCCAAAGGTATTCCCATTTGAAAGTTACTCAAATCAACAGTGTATTTCTTATTAGTATTCACTGAGATGAACAATAAATTAAAAATAAGTTAATAAAGCCACATGTTTGTATGTGAATGGCCTAATACTATCCATATAGTCTCAGAATCCACTCTAGAGAGACCAGGAATAGGCTTGGTTTACAACCCTTAATATACTATATTGAGGGACATCAAAGATAGGTACTCAGAGAATAAAAAGATTATAGGTAAGTTTTCGTGTATGTCACGCTGTATAATTAAAGCACAATGACAGGACAATCCTGACTGTCACCCTAGTGACCTGCATCCTCTTTTCTTCACTCATGTCTACAGATTCGTTGCGCAGTACCCCAAACACGATCTCAGGGAAAGGGAATGGCAGAAGTGATAACGTAGAACGAATACACTTCTCAACTACCATTCCCAAGAGATTTGGTAGCTAATCCTTTCTGCAGCTGAAGACGATTCGTTTTATGCTAGCATCTCAGTTTCTCCACCCTTTGAATGAGTAGAATAAATTTTGCCTTTAATTAAAGTCTCTATTAAAAAAAAAAAAAAAACTCTTGGGAAGTTGGGCCCAATGGAAAAATGAAATACTTGAGGATATGACTTAGCCTGTGCTAGGAGTTTTATAGGCCGCTCATCAGGGATTTTTTTTCCAAGTGATTTGCACAATATGCAAAATGTATTTTAAGCCGAATCCCGGCTGGGAAGCTGAGCACAATAACCTGTCCCAGAAGCAATTATCACATCAGGACACACCCGTTGGGATTCAACGCTCCTATTTAAAGTCTGTCCAAACACCACAGCCCAAGTGTATAATGGCTTTGGCAGCAGGGTGAGAACCAGCATCTGCCAGAACCTTATTTAACCGAATAAGAAATAGATGTTTTCTGAACCAAAGTTTTGAAAATTGAGAAACACCTATTTTGTGAACAGGATTTATGGTTTCATTTGTACGAGAAATAAAAGCAAACGGACAAAATTTGATTTTATATTAAAAAATCACGGCTCTGGAGCCCATTTTCCAATTGGAATTGAGGGTGTTTGTGAAGAAAGTTGGCCTGAGAGGTAATCTCCTTAAAACACAGGGGTTTTCTAGGTGTATAAAAATATTTTGATCTCTGTAGATCTCTGAAATTTTTAAGTATAAGATTCAGTGCAGGGTTTGTCTTTCCCAGGAAATCTTCACTCAGAGCTTCTTCCCTTCCCTCTGGGTTAGAAACCCCCTTTTATGCCACATACCTATCGCAGGGTTTCCATATTGTTTTGGAATTGTCTTCTTCCCACTGGAGTGTGAGTCATTGGTGACCACAGATGCTGCTTCATTCACCCTTGCTCTGGCTGGACCTACCGCAATGTTGTTCAGTAAGCAGTTGCTGTACCGGTGAACAGAGGAACAAGTAGTGTTATTACCATTATAGGCTTGGTGTAGTGTAGGTGGTGATACTTGGAACCCAAGCAAATAAAGCTAGTTAAGAGCCACTCTTGTTTGCGCATGACTAACTCATCCCACTGTCTTGCGTCATCTGAGGGCTGAGTGTCCAGGAAGCACTGTGGCTCCATTCAATCAGTGTATTTTGGCCCTGTTGGGTCCTTGCAGTTGCCTGCTGCAGTGGTGCGGTAGGCAGGGAGGGAGGGATGGAGAAAAGCCCAAAGTTATTTCTCAACAATCAAAGACTGTCTTCTTCAAGGCCTTCTTTTTTTCTGCCCTTAGAAGAAAATATTACTTTAACACATCATTCCCTAAATCACCTTTTAAGAGGAGAGAAACATAGAAAATCACTTATCGAAGACCGCCAAGAATTACTCAGGTTCAGTGTTATTCAAGGGGAAGAGCTGCCTTGGCTCAAAGCCCAGGTAGCTTTTGGTTTTTTCTGGAAGATGCAGTTTAGGTATCTCAGAGTTATGGGTGAAATATTCGGACCAGCCAGGCATATCTGCAGTTGGGATAGGGAATTCTGGGTGAGAGGTGCTTTGATGATTGGTAAAGGGGCAGAATCCTGGAAAGCCATTGAGTGAACTTGAGAAAGAGATCTAAGTTTAAGTAAAAAAAGCAACAAAGATGACTTAATTTCTTGAGCAAAGGAAATGTGATGTGTAAATTTTTCCTAACAAGACTTCAAATTAGCTAGAAAATATGTCTGATTTATAGTACATTACAGTGGTGCATTAAAATTATTATAATTCTTAAGATGAGCCCTGGCTGGTGTGGTTTAGGGGATTGAGCGCTGGCCTGTGAACCGAGAGTCACCAGTTCAATTCCCAGTCAGGGCACAGGCCTGGGTTGTGGGCCGGGTTCCCCAGTCTTGGGCAAGCGAGAGACAACCGATCAATATATCTCTTGCCCATTAATGTTTCCTTCTGTTTCTCCTTCCGTTCCCCCCTCTCTAAAAGTAAATAAATAAAAGCTTTTAAAAATCTTGTTAAAAAATACCAAGATGAACATTTGTGACAAGAAAATGCCTTTACTTAAAACTGTTGCTACCCCAACATGGAATGACCTGGTGTCCAACCCACGGCCCACGGGCCGCATGGGACTCAGGACGGCTATGAATGTGGCCCAACACAAAATCACAAATTTACTTAAAACATTATGAGATATTTCTGTGATTGTGGGTCTCAATGTATTTAACGTGTGGCCCAAGACAGCTCTTCTTCCACTTTGGCCCAGAGATGCCAAAAGTTTGGACACCCCTGGTCCTAGAGGGTATTATGTTAAATGAAGTGAGACAGAGAAAGACAAACACTGTGTAATGTCACTTATATGTGGAACTAAAAACCAAACCAAAACAAAAAACCCCGAACCAACAAAATGAAACAAAAAGCAACTCATAGATACAGACGACAGACTGATGGAAGGGGTGAGGACTGGGCAGAAAAGGGGAAGGGGATTCAGAAGTACAATTTCCGGTGACATAGGAAGTCATTAGAATGTATTGTGCAGCATAAGAAATACAGTCAATAACATAGTAATAACTAAGTGATCAATTTATAAGGTATATAAAGGTTGAATAACTTTTTTGTACACTTGAAACTAATATAAAATTGTCAAGTATAATTAAAAATAAAGTTAAAAAATAAATAAATAAATAAAACTCTTCCGTCCCAAACTTTACAGAATAAATGCCTTTACATGACTGTGGTGGAAATGTCCACTCTATACAAAGGAACAGACCCCCTAATATCCACGGAGGGGTGCAGTCGGCTCAGATTTATTTGCGGTGATTCCGTTCCCAAGGCCTTCGATCCAAGAAAAAGCAGTCTCGGGAACTCTTTGCCTCTGTTCACTTTCCAAAACTCTGTAACATTTACTGAGGAGGCAAATGAAACTGACAAAGGCAGCTAAACCATTTGTTCATAGAAAGGTATCTTAAGTAGAAAAGAAATATTTAAAAGCATCTATTGGTATGTTCTTGTGACAACAATAAAGAATAAGCTAAAATTTGTGTTTGTACCATAGATTTCTCTTTGTAAACTTTATATTTTTAGGTCATGTTCTTCTCACCAATCAAGCAGTAAAAAAAATAAGACAAAGTATTACCTAAGCCAGCGTGCTTTAAACACCTAATGTATGACTCTTTTATTCAGAATATAAGATTTCCTTATAGAAAAGTTGTAGGAAAAATGGCAGTAAAATATCATTTTTAAGAAACGAATATCTACTCTGTATTAGGCACTGTACTAGGTAATTTATATTTTATTTATTCCTCCTCACAGCCCTGGAGAGGGATTGCTAGTTTGGACATGTTGCAGATGTTCAGACATGGGACCCGACTCAGAAAGATAAAGATGTTTGGTCCACGGGTTATGGTTTGTGGGTAGAGGACAGAGGTCTAGCAGCTACCAAGACTCGAGCTCCTCCCCGATTATGTGATGTTTTTAATAAACTAAGCCTTGCATGGGGACGCAGAACATGCTTATACGATGCTTTCATTCTAATTCAGAAAACAAATCCAAATGTGAAACGAGTGCACGAGAGAGCAACATTTACACAGTCAGCCACATTGTGTCTTCGCTTATAGACCTTCTGTTTGCAAGTCAAGCCCGAGTGAATTCTAAGCTGCTTTTTGGAGCCTGCTTTTCTTTCCAGAATATTTTAAAATATAATCACTTAAGGCCTATGGCATTTGAAGAATTTTCATGTTTGTGCTTCCCATGAAGATGAGAAATCATCAATTCTTCAAAAAGGGCCTGATCCTCTTTTTTTCTTTTCTTCTTTCCTAACTCAAAAAGTGAAATTGAAGAAGTGGGCTGCTGGGCATGATGCCCCCGTGGATCACTGTGCAAACGATTCTACTTCTGTCAGGCGCACCTTCCAATGTCCTGGCAAGACAAACTGTGATTCCTTTAAGAAAAGACTATATAATCTTTTGTTACATCCAAAATGGCTATTGGGTTATTAGAAATGCTGGGCGCGGAAGGGCGGTCACTTCCTGTTACATGGAAGAGACAATGGTGAAACGAGACACACAGTGAGATTCCACTGTCTGGAAGGGCATCCCTGCAGGAGAAGACACACACGAATGTTAACGGATTAGTTTGCTAGGGCTACCGTTACAAACTACCGTAGGCTGGGTGGCTCAAGTAGTAACCCTGAAGGCCAGAAGTCTGAGTTCAGATGTTAGCAGGGTTGGTTTCTCCTGAGGCCTCTGTTCTTGGCTTGTAGATGTCCATCTTCTCCCATTATCTTCACATGGTCTTCCCTCCGTGTGTGTCTGCGCCCAGAAGCTTCCTCTTCCTGTAATGACACTGGGCATGCTGTATCAGGGTCTACCCTGATGACTTCATTTTAACTTAATCACATCTGCAAAGGCCCTATCTCTGAATATATCGTATGCTGTGGTCCTGGGGTTAGGAATTCAACACGGGACCTTTGGGGGACACAGTGCAGCTCATAGTAGGTGTCCTGAGTGAAGAGCATGGTGTCGGGCCTCCCTTTTCAGGGTGGGGCCGTGCTGTCAGAGGAGCAGGGCAGCTCTGGGCTGAGAGGATTCACCGAGTTCACAAGTTACTCCAGTCAAGGCACCTGGAAAACCTGGTCCTGGTAAACTGTTCGAAAATTCAGTCACTCTTAGATTTCCATTTCCTAACCCACTTACCACAACTTAGTTCTGATGAGTACTTTGGAAAAGAAAAGCTTTCTAAAAGTCATCATGAAAATAAAAAGTCAACCCTTCATAAGCATTAAAAGCAGAGTAACAAGGGGAAGTCAAAACTGAGGGGGAGCAAAGATGGAGATTTGTAAATGAAGGTGTGCTCACAAGCTGGAGTGTAGCAGAAGTTCTTGAAAGGCCCACCCTCCCAGAGGCTCCTGAAGGACGAGGAGCTTGGGATACAAAGAGGAAACACGCCTAAACCCTGCCCTTGAGGCACAGGAGGGAAGGAAGACAAACAGAGTTCCGTCCCATGGGACGCGGCCTGTCAGAGAGGTTTCTTCTGGCACAGTGGGAAGCAGAGCAGGTGTTAATTAAGACGACGTGGACAGGTGGGTGGCAGTGCTTTAGGTGGAGGCCACCGCACCAGGTGTGGTAGAGGTGTGGAGGCAGGACAGGGCCTGCCGTGGTCTGGGAACCATGAATACTTTGGCCTAGTTGGTGAAGTGAGGGTTGATGGAGGAGAGGTGAGCTTTAGAACTTGCAAAGGTAGACTTCCTATGGACAAGGGGAAGCCTTTAAAGCATTGAAGCATTGAAAGATGGGGTGGGGTGCAGAAGGAGGGACAGGAGTGGGGTCAGTGTGGCTGTGGCATTTGTTTAACAGGTCATTGTGGGAATTAGTGAGAAGGAAGAGAAAGGCTGGGTCAGGTTGTTGGAAACGGAGGGAAGGGGTGAATTAGGAAGACATTTGGGATAGAAGCAGGGTCGTGATGACTCGTAGAAAGCAGGGAATGAGAGACAGGGAGGAGTCTGGAATATACTCACTGACATTTATCTAACCAAGATTTATTAAACTCCTACCACATGACCTGCACAGTGGCAGAGATTCAGACATTGAGTTCACAATGGTGCACAAATAAATCAGGTTTATGCTCTTGCATCCTCAAGCCAGGTGAGGCTGAAAACAACTAAACACATGTTAAAAATGAAGTGAGACAAGCCAGATTGGCAGAAAGCCTTCCAGATTTCTGTCTTGGCATCTGCTAGTACTTACTATCAACCAAATCACAACGTTTAGAAGACAGAAAAGATAATGAGTCTGTTTTGGGACTTTCTGAGTTTACAATGGAATATATAGACTATAATACAACATTCCCAATGTCATTGGAAAGTAGGAATATTTTTCCCAAGGAGGATTTTCTTCTTTACATAATATTCACCTAACATGTATGTTAGGTGAACATTATAAGGCAGCCATTTCCCTAACATTGAGTTTAGTGTTAGAGTGAACTTTCCTAGTATGATGTGAACAGAGCAGAAAAATGTGGCTCATGTGGAGTATACCATCTACTAGAATGTGGGGAGGCTCTGCCCACAGGCCCCTCCCCCTCCACTGGCCACCATGGATGAGAATAAGTCTACCAAGACATGATCTGCTTGGGGAGGAAAGGTGGCTGATCCTTCAAAAGAAAAGGGCCAGGAGCCTTTTCCTCAATGGGCTTTTATTGGGTTCATTTGCATAGGAATACAGGTCATATACATAAAGCTCATCAATCACTGTCAGGCAGTAATGATCAAACAATAGATAATATTCAAAGAACTATGAGGGCTTATTCTGAGTCAGATAGCAAAAGGGCCATAACATTTTGGGGAAACAAACTCATTTCTTGCTTGGACCCTTATAATTTAAATTGAGGGTATTAGCAAAGCAGGTTTCACAGGATTTTATGCATTCTTTCTTAGTCCTGGTCACCCCCAGGAAGCCACCCTTTCAAGCACAGGGCTGCACCCACCTCCGGCATTATTTCAGGCTTAAGTCAGGCAGGGGAAGTAAGGCAGCCAAGAGATTAGGAGACTTCTTGCAGATAGAATGAGGACTCAGGTTATGTCAAAGCTGAGGGGCTAGAGTCCATCACCCCCTTGTTCTATAGCCCCCCAAGTCCTTACCTGAGGGCCCCCTTGTGATCGTGCCTGTCTTAGGTCATCCCTCCTTTGAGGAATCTTACCCATCATTGGCTAACCAGTCATCCACTGGGGGCCAGGCAGGGTGAAATAAAGGGTGCAGATGTGGTACCCTTGCCAGGGAGATAAACTTTGTCTCCTTAGTGGCTTAGGGTCCCAAGGTCTCTCACTCAGCCTTAGCCACGAGGGGTTACAGTTTCTGAAACCAGGCAGGGTGGTTCCCAACACTGGAAAAGCATAATTTATAAAAGACAACAAGATCAGTAAAAAAAGTATGAAATATGGGGGAGGAATATGCATTATGGGTGCAATCTTTAACAAGGTGGTGAAGGAAACTTTTTTTTTAAAGGGACATTTTAATAAAAACTTGAAAGGAGGGAAAAAGTCATGCAAATATTTGGAGGAAAAAATTTCAAATAGCTGGAACTATAAATGCAAATAGTATCCACTGATGAAGAACAGCAAAGAGGCCAGTGAGCCCACCGAGGAAGCCATGTGGCCAAAGGGGAGAAGGGTCAGAAGCAAGGACAAAAAGGGAGAGGAAGTGGTAGGAAGAAAATCATGCTGGGAGCTGTAGGTTGTTGTAATGTTTCCAGCTTTTACTTGGAGTGAGATGGGAAGATACTGGATGTTCTATGGATGAAAGGGAGCTCTGAAATAAATCTGACAAGTCCAATGACTGAAACTAAACTCACGGGGTGGTTTGATCATAAATTCCTAACTGGACAGGTCGTGGTGGGTAGTCATGTTTCTGGTATATAATGTCTTTAATAAAAGGTGTATTTTTACCTTGAGCAAGCCCTGTTCATTGTGTCTGTGCATCTAGGTTAACACACCTTTCAAACGCCTCTTTTTCAGACCCCAGGGAAGTGCAACCATCCTCAGGAGAACACAAGATCTTGTTAAGCACCCTGTAATCCCATCCCTGCTTTGCTTTCTTCCAACAGTCATATGATCATCCTTAGCTTCCCTCCTTAATTCAAATACATAAAAGAAACTGCAAAACTGTCATTCTGCAGAGCATTTGAGATCTTGCTTCCCAGCTGCGTCATCAGTTTTACTCCAATAAACTCTCCTAAAACATCTACAGGTTGGGACGCTTCTCGCATTGACAGTTTTCAGCAGAGTGTACCTCCTCCAGGGTGCTTTCCCACACCACCAAGCCACGAGCTCAGTTTGAACACCATCTGCCAGGACATAGAGTCAGACCCCACAGGTCAAGGACTCAGTGCCACAAGCCTGCTCCACTCCCCTGCCTCCAACACCACTTCAGATGGTGTCCCGCTTGTCACCTGTGCTTCTGACCGACTCATCCATAAAATGGAGGTTCCCGTGATGCTTTCCTGAAGTTTGATTGATTTGCTGGAGTGGCTGACAGAGCTCAGAGAAACAGTTACTTATGTTTATTAGGTTATTATCAAGGGTAGTATAAATGATACAGATGAAGGAGTACATGGGACAAGCTATATGTGAAGGGATGAGGAGACTCTATGTTCTCTGGGTGAGACACCCTCCCCAAATTTCTACATTTTCACTAACCTAAAAGCTTTCTGAGCCCTGCCTTTAAGTTTTTATGGAGGCTTTATTACATAGGCATGATAGATGAAATCATTGGCCATTGAGGATTGAACTCACTCTCCATGAGGTATGGGGGTGTCAGAAAGTTTCAACCCTCTAATCACAGCATTGGTTCCCCTGGCAACCAGCTCACCTCCCCAGGCACAATGCAGAAGTTGCCTCATTAACTTAACAAAAGACATTTTTGATTGTTCCTGCCACTTAGGAAATAACCGTGGATTTTAGGAGCTTTGGTGCCTGGGACTGGACAAAAACCCAATGCATATTTTTCATTATAAATCACAGTGGCATGGGGCCCATTATGCTTTTTGGATTCTTGAATTCACTCTGACTCTTCTGATGGGGGCAGAATGAGACAGAACAAGGGTAGAATTAGGGAGACCCGTCAAAGCCACTGCAATACTGAATAGAGACATGTTGGAGGCTTGGATCAGACCGTTTGACAAAATTTAATTGGTCCATCTAATTAGCAGTGGGACTGTTGAGAAGTAGTCAAACTCTGGATACACACACACACACACAGACACACTGTTGAAAGCAGAGTCAGAGAGAAAGAGATTTGAAGATGGTTCAAAGATTTCTGACTAGCACAATTTGGAGTGGAATTGCCATCATGTGAAATGGGATAGACTGAAAGGGACCAAATTGACAAAGCACAGTTTGGATATGTTAATTTGAGATATTTATCAGACAGTGATGGGGAAAAGTGAAATGGGTCATTTGTATTTAAGTCTACGAGTCTTACGCACCATGTGGTATAACCTCTCATACGGTTGAGAACTTTGTCCTTACAGACAGGCATGCTGATGTTTCCCCTAACGTACCTCATTGCATTCCTAGTTGTGCACCAGTTGAAGTACACACATCTTTTTACAAAAAGGCACATTCAAGACTGTTCATAGCAACCCTACTTACGGCATCCCAGACTGGAAACAGCTCACTTGCTGTAACTACCTGCAATAATGTGCATGGATCTATCACACATAATGTTGACCACAAGAAGCCAGGCACAAAAAATACACATTGCATTTGTCCATTTATATAAATTGGAAAACAGTGTGAGAAGTCAAAACGGAGGTTAGCAGTGGGGAGCAGTGAGTTGAAAGAGAGCATAAGGAGGACTTCTGAGATCTGCGTCCTGTTCTTTCTCTTGAACTCTGTGCTAGTTACATCATTGTGTTCAATTTGTGAAAAACCAACAAACTATATACACTTGTGATTTGAGTACCCTCCTGTATATATGCTGTATTTCAATAAAGTGTTTAGTTAAACTATCTTCACTGACTCCATTTCTCCCTTCAGCTACTGATGTAGGAAAAGACACAGCAGAGAGAAATTCATTGACAGCGCAGGTGAGACAAAAATATCACTAGAGCAACGTCCTTGAATAGACGAGAGGACATGGAAAGTGCCAGACAAGGAGAGGGTTTGGTCATTGCTGGAGCCATGGCAAGATCACCTGCAGTGTCTGCAAAAAGTGGGTAGGGCAAACAGCACGGCATTTCTCCCACAAAACTAGCATGTGACCCCACTACCCCACTTCTGGGGATATGCCCCAAAGAATTAAAATCAGAATCTCAAAGAGATATCTGCACTCTCACATGTATTTCACTTATATGAAGTGTCTGAATAGTCAACTCATAAAAGCAGAGAGTAAAATGGTGATTTCCAGGGGCTGGAGAGTGGGGGACAGGGAGAGCTGATGTGTGATGGATGTAAAGTTTCAGGTGCGCAGATGAAGTTCTAGACATCCTTGTATATCGTAGCGCCTGTAGTTAACAATCCTGCCTTGTACTCTTGAAAATTTGTTAAGAGTGTAGATCTCATGGTAGGTGTTCTTCACACACATATACACACACAGCAAGGCAGGGGCAGGGAGGAGCTTGGAAACGAGGGCTAGGTCTGTTACCTTCACGGAGCTGATGGTTTCATGACTGCGCGTAGCTCTGATCTCACCACACTGTGGGCATCAGAAGGGAGTCTTCTTAAACGGAAGAGAAAGTATCAAGAGATGTTTTTACATCCCTAGTTTTTATTTTGTGTATGTATTGGAGGAATAATGTTGCCCTCTAGTGTTCAAGTTTGTTTCCTTAGTTCATGCTGGGTGGGGTGGCCCAGGGTTCCCAAGTGACTGTGGACAAATTCACCTGGTTGTTTTGGGTCTCCGTGACACTCTACATTAAGGGTGTCAATGTGAGCAAAAGCAAAAATATTATTAGTGTTTTCTTTTTTTTGCTAGAAACAGTCATTAATTAACTTGAACAGTGGCGTAAGGCTTGGGTAAGCTGCAGATCCTTGGTTCGGAGTCACAGCCAATCTAAGATCCAGTGACGGCCATACACAATGCACATTGTTTTCGAGCGTTTGTAAAGTGTTCAGGATTTCCGCTGGGGCGAGGTGCTAGTAGATGACACACACATGCGTGCACACACACACAGCAAAATTTATACTGAATTTGAATAGTTTGGATTTTTATTAAAGCCTCTTTTCCAACACATAGTTCTTAAAATAATTTTTAATGCTTTCCTCTTCTCATTTGAGCTCCTAGTATTATCAAAGAACATTTTTATTTTGACCTCACAGTGGTGTTGTCTTTTGGGAGTTTAAAGTCAAGAGACTGAAGTAGGAAGAGCAACACTATTATCCTTTTATAAATTGAGGAAAAGGATGTATGAATGAAAAAAAAAACAAAACCAACAACAAACAGGTAGGGTTGGTCTGCAATGTGTAGCTCCCTTTCCCTCTTTAAAATATTTTTTTCTAGAAGCTGTGAGCATTCCAGGCCTCTTCGGCATGTGAGAAATTGTGTAACTAAATTCATGCCAGGGGCCTTCAGACATACCCGGGTGAGTCCTGGATTGCTAGTGTCCCTGATATATCCAGCAAAATACCGAACCTCTCTCAGTGTCAATTGATACATGAAGGGAACCGTAACCTAGCTGATCTCCTAGGGAAGGATTAAATGGGAGAAAGTATGTGAAAGCATTTAACACAGTGAAAATGCAGAACATGGCATAAAAAAAAACCCACCCCAGTTTCTTTTCAACTGTGACTTTTGCTTCCAGGATCAAAGGAGAGCAGGTGATTGCCTTTAGAATTATTTTCAGCAATGATGTCAGTACACAACCTAGATCCCAAAGCACACTTCATGTCCCAAACAGCAATCCCTCTCTCTACCTCTTCCAGGCAAAACAGTTGTACTTTTCCCTCTGGACTCAGCAACCTGCTCTTTTCTATTCCTTCCAAAATTGCCTTGACACTATTGCTGAAAGTTGTGAATTGTTTATAAAATTCAGAGGGAACCTTCCATAAGATCTCCCCTTCCTCATGAATATTATTACTTTTCCCTCTTTAGAAACTCCTTTGCATTTCCAGCTGATCAATTATTTAGGATTATCTGTCCATCAAAGGTGGCCTCTAATCTTGCCTAAAGTTTTCCATGAACTTTGGAAGAGTCTTTCATTAACTTAATTTTTTCTTTGATAATGGTCTTCAGTTGCTGTGGGTTGGGACTTCAGGAGGTGTTAGCAGCTTGGTCTGGCGGCATCTCCCCCACCAAGCCCTGATTTTGGAGCATGCGGGAATTCCAGCATTGCGACAGATGAGCAGGGAAGTCACCCTTCCAAGCAACCACTGGTTTCAGAATTCTACACAGCCCAGGACTCTGGCAGTTGAGAATTATAGGAGCCCAACTCAAATTTGGTTAAGCAAAGAGAATTTATTAGTTTGAGAGACACAGGAGTCTAGAGCAGATAACCCTTTGCGGACACCTCAAACAATGTGGTCAGTATTTTATCTGGGGCTTCATTGTCTATTTCTGTCTATTGCATGGATTACACAGTCAAAATTTTGTCTTCATTGGTGTGTTCCAAAATTTAGTCCCCAAAAGAGCAATGAATCTACCATTGGGTTCCTTCCAGCTTTGTGAACAGACCATTAACATCTCAGAAATGCCTGTTCACCGGTTCACTGACTGTGGGTGGGGGGAGGGTCTTAGCTTTGAAGGTTGGAGGCAAGGCTGGTTACCTAATCTGCAGGCGTTGGCGCAAAATAAAAATGCAGGGCCTCTTTTTCAAAAAGCAGGAAAGTAGTGCCATTAAAAGCACTAAAATGTAAACCTTTTCCTTTTTTCTGCGGCCTGTCTTTTCAACTTTCACGTTTATGTTTTCTAAACCATGCTGCTGAGTCATTTAGTTTATATTCTTTAAGTCTCTCCTTCAGGTTTTCAAAAATGTCTCATCTGGCTTCCCTAGCTTATCCTTTGATCTTATTTGACTTGATCTACTGAAAGGCATTTTAATCGTTGCTTAGTCCAACATGTTACCCATCCTTCCTGAGGCAGGACTTTGGGAATAAAGAACAGGGAGGGAAATGGTTTCTGTGTTTCCGGCCACTACTGCCATCTCTCCGCAACGCTGAGTTGGAGATAAATGATGTGATGACCCAGCGACTTTCCATTTTCAAGGCCACTGCCTTCTGTTTAATGTCCTACTATATCTAACTTTTGAGATTTCAAGTGTGTTGAGTATTTATGGTTCTGTCGTGAGTTCTCAGCCTCTGAAGAGAATAACAACAATAAAAACAGAAAAGCATTTCTCTTCCACTTGAAAGGCAATAGGATAATCCTAGCAGTTTTCTTCACGGGTCACATCATTGTATCTATACAGCTGAGTTAAAGGGATGAAGCGAATTAGATCTCTATCTACGATTTTCCTGGGGTCAGAGTAACTCGGCCCATACCCGTGCCCAGAAAGAACTCCACCTCACTTGAGCCTTTGTTTAGATTTTACTCTCCAGTCTCCGCTGATGACATGCCTCCATTTCTGACTCTCTGGTTTCCTGACGCACCAATATAGTCCCTCACAAAACCAGATCTTTATGATGGGGTGTAAATTAGGACAGCTTTAACCTACTTTTGTCCTGGGCTCTCAAAAAAAAAAAATCTACTAAAGACTGATTTTCCTTAAATGGATTTTAAAAGGCTTGTATGGAAAAATTACATTTAGATTTTACCACTCTTCCATTTTTTAATCACATATTTTAACTGAATAGTCATGTGTTTATTCAACTTATTACAGAGCAGACAAGGTAATTTGTATTTTGAGTCTGTATCTATTACACATTATATATTTCTGTTAGAAAAATATTTACAGTGATGAGCTTTTGTGACTTTTGTCAAAGATTAACCTTTAAATTCTTGTTTCAGATGAATGCTCATCATTTTGAAAGCAGAACCATCCAGAAAATACATGCGCAGTTCATAATGGTGTTATAACAACACTGAGAATGATAGTGAGGTTTATAAATCAAGGGATCTGAACTCTGGAAGAAAAAGTTTGGAAAACAGATTTAGTTAGAATTATGCCCTCAATTGAGGCCTTTTAATAGTTTACTCTTCTGTAAAATAAGAAAATTAATAGCAATGCCAGCTTCCAAACTTTGGACATGAGATAGAAAAGATATGTAAAAGAAAAGATAAACGTGATATTTCTGCATTCACCCAACCTAAGGCCAGGTGGATCAGGCAGCACAGGTGCATGATGGGAAATTCAGGATGCTCGGTCATGTGAGGTTTCATGGTTAGGTCTTCACTTCAGTCTCTACCAAGGCTCAGCAATAAGTCAGAAGCTGCTTCTTAAAAGGAGGCTAGTTCAAATGTCTGATTTATTCCATGAATTGTCTATGTAAAGTATATCTTAACAAACTCTTGATTTTTTAATAATTATCTATGATTTTTCATGTACCAAGCAAGACCCACTCAATACACAGTCACTGTGTTGTGTTAGCTGACAGGTCTTCACATATTTGGTAGGCCAACTTTTCCTCATTGTTCTTTTTCAGTCTACATTTCTCTTCCATTTTATAATTAACTTGCAAGTTCAGCAAAAGCATTGGCATTTTAATTTAGATTGTACCAAATTTCTCTGAATCAATGGATTTTCAAATTCTTACAAGTATCCTTCATATTTGATTATTTAAAAAGTTTTTATTTATTTATTTTTAGACAGAGGGGAAGGGAGGGAGAAAGAGGGAAAGAAACATCACTGTGTGGTTGCCTCTCATGCTCCCAGCACCGGGGAACCTGGCCTGCAGCCCAGGCATGTGCCCTCACTGGGAATCAAACCTGCGACCCTTTGGTTAGCAGGCCGGCGCTCAATCCACTGAGCTACACGGCTAGGGCTCCTTCATATTTTAGATGTGTATCTTATACTTGCTTTTTGTCCCATACAGGATCCTGAGAAAGTTTTTCAGTTTTGTCTTCCAGCTTAGTAATTTATTCTTCAGGGGTGCCTATTTTGATATTTGGTCTAATTGAGATTTTTGTTTTGATAATCTTGTTCTTTTATTTCCAAAATTTCTAGCTGGTTCTTTGTCAAAATAACTCATTTTTATTTCATAGACAATCTCTTTTATAACTCTGAGGTTATGAATGATATTCAAGTAAAAATCCTCCCTTGTTTGTTCTATGGTGCATGTTTTCCTATTTATGGTTTCTTATACTTCTCTTTCAAAGTGTTAGTTTTTAAAAATATTTTCTGTTTCTTGCCCATGTAGTCATTTTTCAAATTTGAGATTTCCTGTTGACACATGTGTTATTTTGTTTCTGTTTGAAGCAAACCGCCTCCAGTGATTTTGGAGAAGGAGATAGGATAGAGCATTTGATTTCTCTGTCTTTCGGCCATGAGGCCTTCCTGCTTCTTTAATTTGTCAGAAGTTCCTGTTGGCACCAAGCAGCCTCTCCAACCTGAGCATTAGAACAAACTGCTACAGTCCGGGGAAAGGCTTTCTTCTGATTGCCGTGGAGGTGTGAAGTGAGACGATGGTGAAGACAGGGTGGACCCACCAGGCTGCCTTAAACATTCCAATAGCCCTTCCGCAGCTCTGATGGTTTCCCCAGCTCTCTGCAACCACCACATCCAGGTTTAGAGCACACCCAGGTCTGCTCTGATTTTTTTGTAGTTTGCCTCTTGTAGGCTGAAGTTTGGACTCTTCTTTCCTGTGTCAAAGCAATTTTATTTGCCTTCCATCTTTTGGGAATTGGCCAAATTTCTGGTATACTAATAGATTTTTAAAATGCTGGTAAGCAATTATTCTCATGTGTACACACATGCGAATATACATACCATGCATATGTATACATACATGCACACACTTTTCAAATTTCCCATATTTCTGGGGATTTGGGACAAAGGAGGAAGCAGTCTATGTTTTCAGTCTGCCATCTTGATCTAATTTGATCTGATGTTCTTCAAGTGATTTAGGGTGCCTTTTGCAATTCCATAATGCCTCAAACCACAAGTTATCCTAGCTGAAATATTCAGTCTTGCAGCTTCAAGGCACCAGAGATAAAGCTACTGGAACATAATGACTCATAGTAATGAGGTTTCATTTGAGGGTAATATGAACAACTGGGGACTTTGGTCTTTGCTCTCTGAATTCTGGAATGCTCCCACATTGGGAAAGGAGGAGGTAATGGCTGGGTCCTTGGCTTTTGTTCACAGACTCTCCAGCATACTGTCTGCTTGACGGATGCATTTTCTCATTGCTGGTGACAATTCTACAGGGGGTGATTCGCTAGCAAACAAAGGCTGACGCAGTGTATTTGCCTCCTGTACATACTTATGCTCATTCACTTTGCTATATACTCCCAATGTCCATTTCTCTTACTCAATAGATCACCTTTTAATGAGAAAAAAGTACAAAGTATTAGACATGTGAGGATTTAGATCAAGTTTAATAGAGCACCAATGAAAAAACTTTCTCCTTAACCCCGTACTTGGCCGGAGCCACAGCCCGTGGCTGCCCGTGGCTCTGTGCAGGCACTGTCTGCAGCCCAGGTAGCCAGCTCCCGAACCAGCCTGGGGCTCCCACGGCTCACCCTCCCGCCGAGGGCTGAGACTCTCAGCCTGGGAGTTAAGCTGTAAATACAGGAATGACTCCAAGTCACAGCTTTACTAAATCTGATCTTCTTTCTTCTCCTATTGTTCTTTTTATTTTTCTATTTTTCTATTCTTCTATTATTGACCAGACCATCTTGGATTCAATGTATACTCATACCTCAGATTAAAGGGCACAGGGGATATGAGGAGAATACCTCACTGCCCCATCACTTCCACAAAGAAAAAATGGATGGACTCCCCCCTGGTTTTGAATCTCATTCTTGCATATCAGGGACCCAGTGGCAGATGGTGAGTTGCCCCTTGCTCATCTCTGTTTCAGGCCCTACTTACATATACAATTAGAGAATAGGCTGATCACAATGGTTAGACTGGGGTATGTGCGTGCGCGCACGCTCACGTGTGTCAGAAGTGTGTTTACTTCTAGACTTAACGAAGTGAGGGAAGAAGCACTGGGCTGAGAGTGTGGCTATATCGATGTGGACTGGACTCTTGATCTGTAGGGCTAAGACCTTGGAGCCAATGGCAGACAGGCTCTGGGGTGGAGTCACAGATTGGGTTCTCCAGAAGCTAGGATGGGGTTTGCCATGTACGATTTTTAAGGGATCAGCAGTTGAGAAAGGAAGGATGGACACTGGGCAGAGGAAGTAGTAAAATGGTGCTGTAAGCTTGATGAATCTTGACCAACCTTGCAGGAACATTGTGGTGGGCATTCTCATCAAAGCTGTCCTTATCAGACCAAAGTGGTGGCATCCTCATACTCTTGCTATACTTTGGTGCTGGGCATGCGCTGCCCCCAAAGAGGGATAACCTAGGTTGAGGAAAGTCTAAGCAGCTGAGGTGGAACCCAAAGGAGCTGACAAAGGAGGGTGTCTGCTGACTGTGCTTCCTCGTATAACATCTAGTAGGCATGCAAGGTTGCAAAATATACTTGAAGACCTCAGGATGTGGATGTCACATATTCCTGAGTTGAAAATTGGAATGTTTAACCAGGAATGTTTTGTATTTTTGCTGTCATGTTGATTCAGAAGGTCACTGGTGACACTTGAGACTTCCTTGATTTCTTCTTAGTTCTCATTTGGCTTCTTTTTCTATGTCAGGTCACATGTTTCCTAATGCATGTCTTTCAACCCACTGTTCAGATTTACTTGAGATATTTGTTAACTCCATAATGAATTACTGTGCTTTTCACTTTCCAGCACGTGCTAAGCAGGACGTATTATAAAGCAAATTGTTAAACAAAAAAAACCCTTTGCTCTTACAAAAGCAGAATTGCACAGAACTCCACAATGGCCCTTTAGTTGCCAGGGAATTTAACTATTTTTGGCATCTTATAATTTAATGGACTGTCATTAACTCTTGTTCAAATAATACTTCATTCTGGATCTGTGTATATTACTGAGTTAACTATCTTTAAATATCTATCTATGATTCTTTCAGCAATAATATTAACCATGTAAAAAAGATGTAGAAGAAATGCTTAAAGGAAATTCACTCAGCAGTTGTTAGCGTGGCAGAATGGAGGTACAAAAATGAAAAACAAATGTGTACATCATTTCAGCAATTTTTTCTCTCTTAAGTAACATGTTTTTTGTGCTATCTTGATCGTTCCCATCAACATATAAACATGTTGATGAAGCTCTTCCCACCTAAAATGCCTTGTCTTGACCGTACTTCTTACCTAGCTGTCACCCCATTACTCTGCTTCCTTTTTGCAGCAAAACCTTCTGAGAGTTGTCCAGATGCCTGCGGTCTCTGATTTCTCTCTCCAATTCTGTCTTGAATTAACCCAAATTAAACCCATGACCTCTAGATAGCTAAATCCACTGGTCAGCTCTCCTTCCCATGCTACTTGACCAATCAGAAGCATGTGACGTGTTAACCAACACTCCCGCTTCACACGCTTCCAGAATTGTTCCATGGCTTCCTCCTACATCATTGTGCTTTCCCAGGTCACTCTTTCCCCCCAGGTTTTTGCAGTTACAGGGCTCTAGAACTTGGCCCTATACCCTCTTCTCCAACTCCCTTGGTGGTTTCATCCAGTTTCAATGTTTTAAATAATATTATACTATTTTCCTAGGAAGACTAGCAAATTACCACCAATTTGGTGATTTAAAACTGCAGACAGTAGTCTCTCTGAATTCTGGAGGCTAGAAGTCCACATTCCAGTGAAGCGGGAAGTAGCAGTTCTTGGAGGAAATATTTTTAGGTATGATCAGGGAGAAATACAATCCTTCTCTGAGCACAACTATAAACTCCAATTTCAAGGGTCTCCAGAGCGAAGAGCAAACCTAAATTGGCTCCTACTTCTCCCCTTGCTTCTGCAGGAACCAGAGAACCTGGAGTGTGAGCCAGGCTGGGCTGGAGGGGTTTTATCTGCTGGGAGAGACTCCTAGATGCTGCCTCCAGATTCCTGCTGCCTCTAGCATCTAGTTTTCTCAGGGTTCCCACCAGATAGCCCAGTAATATTATTATTACTTGTACTGTTTAAAACTTTTTTACTTGCATTGTTATAGCTTTACCTCACAATTGGTAAGACTAAGGATTTCTGTGTGGGTGGAAATGCAAGTGTGTGAGTCTGAACCTCGGCTTCAAGAGACCTCGTGCATTTCCACTTTCCCTCTGGCACCTCTGTCATGTCCTGAGGGCAATGTGTCCTGGCTAATCCACTGGTGCAAGGAGGATGAGAGGTGTGCAGAGCAGAGCCACCCAGCCACGCCCAGCTTAGATTAGCAGACTCCCAGCTGGCAGGGACGGAGATGTATGAGTGACACTAAATGATGGTTTTAAGCCACTGAGCTTTGTAAACATGGCAAACTAATAAAAAATTAAACAAACTCTTAGTGCGCTGCATATCTGTTTCATTCTCACAGATGTTGTGTACTTGGGTGGGGATCTCTTTAGGCATCATAGGGCTTCCCGTCTCCCCTGACTGCCTTCCTGTAGGTGTGTATGGGTGTGGACTTATTTTTGGCTGAAGCCTTGTTTTTGTCTCTTTGCCTTTTGTTCTTCCTTATTGAATTTACTGGGGTGACACTGATTAATAAAATTGTATAGATTTCAGGTGTACAATTCTACAAGAGATCATCTGTATATTGTGTGTTCACCACCCCAAGTCAAATCTCTTTCCATCAGTATCTATCAGCCTTATAAGCATCTTGTGCCTCCTCTCTCCTCTTTTCCTCTGGGAATCACCATATGTTTTCTAGGTCTCTTAGCTTTCCTTCCTTCCTTCCTTCCTCCCTTCCTTCCTTCCTTCCTTCCTTCCTTCCTTCCTTCCTTCTTTCCTTCCTTCCTTCCTTCCTTCCTTCTTTCCTCCCCCCCCCTTTCCTTCACCTTTTATACCCAGCCCTGCAACCCCTTCCCCTCTGATAGCAGTCAGGCTGTTCTCTATCTATGTCTACCTATGAGTCTGATTCTATTTTATGTGTTAGTTTATTTTGTTCATTAGTTTCTACTTATGAGTGAGATCATATAGTATTTGTGTTTCTTTGACTGGCTTATTTCACTTAGCATAACGTTCTCCAGGTCCATTCATGTTGTCCAAAAGGGTAAGATTTCCTTAATTTTTATGGCCTCTCCTTTGCTTTTAATCATTGCCACTTGGGATCAGTCAGCTCCAGCACTGGCTATCTTCACTGTCATTGTAAGCTCATTTTCTACTGTCATGTCTATAGGGTGTCCTTATCCATAGCTTAACAGCTGGGGGAAGAAAGGGGTGGCAGGGTTGGCTGGCATCCTCTCTTCCACAGCCTTGTATCCACAGCCTTCTATCCACTTTTAAAATATGTTCCTAAGCCTCTTGAGCACGTACGAACCACAATAAGGCAGGTGGACCCACTTGCTGATTGATGGAAAATGTCTGGAGAACCCCATGGTTTGGGGTCCTCCCATTCCGACTCCAAGATTAGTTCTTTTTCTAACTGGAGCATTCATTTTAAGCAAAACTCTGCAAAGACCATCATCAGCACTTAATGATTGTCTCTGGGTTGCCTCCCTGGGCTCTCTAGCGGAGCAGAAACTTTTTCCTGCAGCCGAGTTCCTCAATGGCCGGCTCTGTGTCTTTACCTGCTTCCCTAGGCAACAGGGACGTCTTTGCAGTGCAAACAGTCTGCGGCTGGGTGAAGCTGACTTCTGTCCTTCTCGGCCTGTGTTTCTTATTTTTTTTTGAGTTGCCCTTTATCACAAAGGATCAGAAGCAACAGCCATTGACTGCTATGCATCAATGCAAAGGCATTGGTGAGGCATGGGTTGCTTGCTTTCCATCTGGTGATGGGAGAATCTCTTATCTTCACCCATCTCAGGTGATAATGCTTTTCTACATCCCCTTTGAGAAGTTGTAGAGCCTTCATACTGGCAGCCTTTTCTGTGTCTTAATGAGTTGAAAATGACACACATTAGTTGCTTTCACAAAAGGTGTTTAAGACTATAAACAACCTCAAGTTGGCACAGGAGCTCGTCAGGAATTGTGGCCCCCCCCCCAGCCCCCGCCAGACCACTGCTGAAAACCTCTCCCATGGCCCACATGACCTCTTTTTCTTGGAGCATCTCTGTTTTACTGTTCTCCATCTGCTACTAACCAGAAAATCTTCTCCTTAATCTTCAAACAAAGTGCAGAGGAACCAGTTAGTTGACTTGCTCAATTACTATTGTCCCAGTTCCCTTTTCACAAGGCCACTGCCTTGGTCTCTGGTCTGCCTTGGGTGAGACACTCACACTTGCTCCAAACAGTATCTTTCAAGTAGGGGCCAGTTGAATTCATAATGGGAAGGGGAGAGTGGGGGGCACCATTGGGTATCACAAGGGACATGCCTAGTATCCCTATTTCCCAACACATTCCCAAGGCCACTTAAATTCCTTAAATGAAGAACATGAATGAAGAGTATATTCCACATTGTCCACGTCATGAACAATTCCTTCTGAGCCTGTCTACAGGTGCAGTTGGCTCCATATATCACTAGTCTGCTGGTCAGTATGGCTGTGGGTCTCCAGGCATGTGGGGCATTCTGAGCACTTTTCCTGGGCACTACAAGGCTATCACTTCTGATATAGTACTGCTTTTTCTGCCTCGGTCTGGTCATTGATTCTAGCACTCTGAATCCTCTTACTTAGTGATCATGACAACGTTAATGAGTCTATGAGATTTTTCTTGTCTGCCTTTACTGCTTGAGGCTGAGTCAAATGTGTCACCTGGATAGATCCTATGGGTAATCAAAGCAGACAGTTCATTCATTTCTTTTCATTCAATACATATTTAGAGAACACTTTGAAAGGCATTGAAAATTTATAGCATTAAATGAAGCAATCATAATCTGGCAGAGAATAAAAATCTCAAGTAATTCAAAGGGCTATGAGTGCTATGAAGGGAATACTGGGTACTTTTTATCAGAGAAGCACTGGGTAGCTGATGCTCATTCATTTACTCATTGGTGCATTTATTAAAACATACTCACTGAACACCTACTCTGTGTTAGGCACTGATCTGGCTGCAAAGACCTCTTTCCCATATGCTTTATATTAAAAGAAGGAAAACAATAACATTTAGAGGTTTGGGTAAGTCCCACAAGGAAAACAAGGTAAGAGGCAAGGCAGTGATGGAAGAGCAGTACTATTTTTCATAACATGGCCACAGCAGAATTCCCTGGAGAGATGACAACTGATTTGAGTCCTGATTCAAATGAAAGAGGAGAACCTGTGAATACCACGGGGGGAAGCATTCCAGGAAGAGGGACCAGCAAGTACAAAATTCTGAGTCAGGAATGTGCCAGGCACATCTGAGGAACAGCAAGGTAGTCAGCACCAAGTCAGGTACAGAGAACAAGAGAAGAGGCAGGGTGTACAGCTGGAGGCATAACCTGCCACCAGACCATGAAGGGCCTGCTAAGCCTTGGGAAGAGAAGGATTCTGGATGCGATTCTAGTGATTCTAGTGGGATGGCTTTGAGTTGGCTATGGCACGATCGGTGAATCTGATGCACGTTTTAAAAGGATCATCACTGCAACCTTGTGTAGAACAGATTCTATTCTTGAACCAATGTACTGCTGCTTGTTTGAAGGCACTCTATGGATTTTATTTATACGATTTCAAATACTAATTATGATCTATGAACTGCAGAGTAGGCTTAGTTCCATTTTTCTCTTAACCAGAAATTTTCTAGATTGTAATGCCAAGGTGAAAGCAGATTTATTGGCGTGAAATAACTAAACCATGACAATTCCATTAGGAAGACCTGATAGCATCTTTGTAATGGCTGAGGCTTTCTAAACATAAAAGGACAAAATGACATTACCCCCTTTTATAATATCTCATCCTTTGTTCGGCTCCCATCCATGAACACTTTATTGTGCTCTCTTGCTTATGAGGGTATCATAAGCAAGTCAAGCTCAGTTGTCATTATTCATCACAGCCATATTCCATCCAGGAATAGACCCAGGAGAAAAAAGACTTCTGCTGTATCTGCACAAACAGTATATGCTCAAGTTCAATGTAAAAAGTGGCTGAGGTTATGGTTGAGAGTCTAGGGTGGGTCTTGACCATGTGCTAGGTGAAGAATTAGCAAAATGATACAAATGTTTTGTTGAATGAGCAAGTACTTTGTCAAAACAAAATTGCTCTGTGAACAGCAGCTTTGTGTTTTTAAAGGGCTGCCAAATGACACTTTGTCCAGAAGCTATTAATTTTCTTTTAAATAAATCACTAGAAGAAGAGTCTTACTGCCTTGAGCAGAGTGGCAATTTAACCAAATCACCAGCAGCAGAACCATGAACAAGTAAGAGCCATGATTCTATAATTGGTGGTTGATTTAACACCCCCTTAGGCTGGGCATTTTTGGGGGGGGGTGTTTTATCCTGGAGGCATGGTTAAGTTTTACTGAAGATTTTCAAACATTGGCTAGATTGCAGTTTGGTAGAGTTCTTGAAGGGGTAATAGAAATCATGGGAAGGATGATCAGCTTAGATGATGTGTAAGGTCTATTTCAACCCTGAGATTCTATGATTATAAGGTGGATCTTGAGGTTTTGAGCTCTGCTTTCTAAAATATACTCTCCTGGAGATCCAAAAGTAATCTGTATGATATCTCTTGAGTTTCTACATGAATTTGAGAAAAGCAATTTTCCTTCTGAGAAAAAAATATTACACCTCCTGGAAGCAATGCAAAATTTCAAAGCAATCCTTTCTAGATCACTTGAACTTTGCTACCACTCTGTGCTCTGTGATACATAGACAAAGGTAAGATAAAGAGCGTTTGGGACAACTGAGTCCAGTGTTCACTTTTCATCGCTCTGATGTTTTTTTGTAATGGCTTTGAAGAATGAAAACTTTCAAAGAGAAGGTAGAAGTAAAGGATTGAGTGGAGTGTGATAAGAGCTTGTAAGAGACTATGGTATTAGCCGAGTGGGCATAGAGTCGAATTAAGATAATTAGAAATTTCAATAAAGGATTTCCTTTCTTTATCTCCACTGAACATTCCATTATGCTGGGAATCTTTATCCTAAACCAAATTCATGGCAGTTCCAATATTTCTGTTCTCTACTTGATTCTCCCTGTACATTGATATAATTCTTCTACTTTAAACTTTAAATGTCTCCTCATTGCTTCCAAAGTCAAAGCACATGCCATAAATATCTGCTTCTCAAAAATTTTCACTGAAGTATACCTAATGGCAAGGACATGAACTTGAACCTTGGGAAATCTAAGGAGTGGTTTGAAGCTGACTGCCAGTGTGACACTGTTTATGTGTCACATCCAAATTGTTTTGTATTTCTCTGGTTATAAAAATAATATTTTAAAATTCTTTTGGAACAGAAGACAGATGTGGTAAAGATATTTCCTTCTTGAAACCCTTCTCAATAGGTGATTAGTTTATGTGTAAAATGTTAATGTATTGAACGTACCAACTGCAGAAAATTGCGCTGAATTGCAGCACAGTGAACTAATGCATTAGATCTGACATATAGACTATTTCTCTGCTGTGTCTTAGTGTCACATACTTCAATAACCCAGACTTAAAGAAATGCATGAATATAAATAGTATTTTTCTTCATTCTTATATGAATGTGTTACTGTCTATAGAGAAAGGTCCAAATGCTGTCAGAGGGATAAAGAGCAAGGATTTCAGGCTCCTCTTGGTGGACATTTTGATGAGTTCTTCCCTGAAAGGTACAAGGGTTGAATAATATGCAGGCAGAAGAACTTCTGATTCATGAGTCAGTTCTCTTCTGTTGCCTTGAGAAAGCACTCCTGAAAGGGTTTTTATTTTTAGAGGAAAGCTGGTGTTTTTGAGCTTTTACTTTACTACTGATCATTTTAATAAGATGAAAATGAATCAATAGTCTTAACTCTTAGTTCCCATGAGATCATTAATGAACTTTTTTTATCTGTCAAACTTAAGTGTTTACATCAGTTTTTGATATTAAACTTTATCACTTCTATCAGGACAATGTATGCACATGGAGAAAACATCCCCGCGGTGGTCTGTCATTGGCTGGAGCAGCCCCTGGAAATGAGACAATGTGACCGTAGCATGAGTTCAGTGCAGGAGTGGTGCTATCGTTCAAATGGCTCTGTTTTCCATGGCAGACACACTGCTATTTGTTTCACATGCCAAGAGGATTCAACCCCTGGGAGTGTGGTCTCACATCTCAGGCCTGAGTAGGTCACCATCACTGGAGTATCAGGAGCCTGTCTCTGAGAGCAGACTCTCATTATTATCATGGTCACGCAAAGTCCATTTTGTCATCCTAGCTGCTTTGTTCATGAGTCCGCCGCCCAGGAACAGGTCTCTTAAAGATTTCTCAAACCCTTTCATATAAGGGCTCCCAGTGGGTGAAACGGCTCCCAGCTGAAGAGTGTGAAGGACAACTATTACGGGCAAACATTTCAAATGTGAGGAATCTCCCCCTTGCCTGCATACTACTTCCAGGAACTCTCCACTTTTCTGCACCCATCCAGGCTGCAGTAGGAAGGGAAGGAGGAAATGATACTCCCTGCAATGATGGCAGTGAGTCCCCTTGATATCCAGCCCTCTTTACCCTCCTGCCTGCCATCATTCTTGCCCTCTAAGACTGGAGTCTTAAGTCCCCTCCCTTTTCTCTTCCTACAGCCCCTTTATACATACTTCTGGCTCTGACTTCCTCAGCTCCTATGAGTCAGTTGACATTTCTCAATCCATTTCCTGTCTTCCAGGGTAAGTTTTCAAAGTTACTTCCCCTTTCATTGAAAACATCTCTAAGCACATGTTTTTTTGTCATGTTGTTTGTTTTAACAAATTGCCTTTTTTCCCATCCCATCAAACTCAATGAGGAAACGAAGAGGCAAACACTTTATTCTCAGTGAACGAGGACAGGAACACCTCCGCATTTGTTGTTCTCAGTCTCCGGGAGCCTGACAACTGTCCCTCCAGCAGTTCTGACTTTGTTGTCTTGGCACCACGCTTGCATTTTAGTCAAATTTTCCAGTTGACCCTACCGTCACTGAAATGCTCGCTGGCCTTTTGTTTCCCTTTTTCTTTACCAGCTATTTTCCATCAATTATGATGCAAATTGACAAGTTTTCACAGAAGACCACCACTAAGATGACTAAATATTGAACATGTATTCTTTCAGCCATCTGTACATGGAGAACCTGTTTCTCAATCAGGGTTTCAGTATATCTTGTGAGCATATTAAATTATGACATTTGAAAGTTTATTCGATAAGGACATGTTATAACTTGTTCTCTTTTTGACCTAAAATGGATCTGAAAATATCTCCATTCAAAAGTTTTTATCAAATCACTCCTGTTACTTGACTTACGGCATTGTTGACCCAAGTGTAAAGGTAGTGTGAAATAGTGTGGATTTTTTTGCCTTTGATTGTGTTTTGTGTTTGTGATTACACTGTAACAATTTTTCATGATTAATTTAAATATCGCTGCAAAAGTGATCTTCCATGTATTTATTGCTAACTTTTTACAGGAAACATTAAAATTAAGTTTATTTGCTCTTTATTTAGCTTTTTAAAGAAATCCTCACCCAAGAACATTTTTATTGCTTTTAGAGAGAGGAAGGTGGAGAGGGAGAGAGAGAAAGAGAGAGGCAAGAGAGAGAAACAGAGGAGGGAAAAAGAGAGAGACATCAATGTGAGACAGAAACATCACCTGGTTGCCTTCTTGTATGCACCCAGACTGGAGATTGAACCTGCAACCTGGGTATGTGCCCTGACTGGGAATTGAACCCATTATCTTTTGGTCTATGGGATGATGCTCCAACCAACTGAGCCATACTGGCCAGGGCTTTTTAAACTTTTGAAAGACATCTTAATTACTTCCAGTTTGGGGCAGTTATGCATAAGGCTGCTCTAAACATTTGTATGCAGATTTTGTGTGGACATGTCTTCACCTCATTTGCATAAATACTGAAGAATGTGACTGCTGCGTTGTATGGTGAGCCTGTGGTTCATTTTGTAAGAAACTGCCCAAACCGTACCTGGCTATGCCACTTGCACTTCCATTGGCAGTGAGCAAGGGGTCCTGTTGTTTGCCTCTTTGCCAGCATTGGTATTCCTCAGAGAGAAAGGAAATGATATAGGTCAGAAACCCAGACCTAAAGAAAGAACAAGTGTTAAGGAAGGACTAAATGAAGGTAAAACACAATCTTTTTTTTTCCTTAGTCTTCAATGGTCTAATAGATAACTAGTTGTTCAAAATAATACTAGCAACAATGTATCAGTTGATTATATGTTGTGACTAAGCAAATCACAGCAATGTTGTACGGAATGAGGGGGAGTAATGGGGACTACATTATTATAAGGCACCTGTACTATCTGTGAAGTGGTACAGTGTTATTTGGATGTAGACTTCGATTAGTTGTGAATGTTCACTGCAAGCTTGAGGGAAACCACTAATTTTCTTTTTAATTAAGTATATCAATATACTAAGATAAGAGAAAAAATGGAAGTATTTTCTCTGTTATCCGAAAAAACCCCTTATAATGTTATCAAATTCAGTGTATTTATAGCAAAAATACATTTCTAGTTTGTCTTATTTTAGAAACTTTTTGCTTGTGAGGTGGTCACTTTAGGAAGAAACAGATCGGGAAAGTGATATTTAGATGCTCAGAGTGGCCAACCCGCATCGACAGGCCTTACCACTAGCAAGTGGCTGGCCCAGCCCTCCAGGGTCCCCATCCACCCTGTAATAGCTCTGCTTCAGTAATAATTTTCAGCTCTACCTTCTGCTATCTCTTTGTCGATTATACAATATGATTTAATACATACACATTTCAAATGGAGACAAAACATATGGAAAAAGGTGCATGCATGACAAGGCAGCAGAGGAGAAGTGACAAATAGGTGACACAGGGTTAAGAAGAGATAAATGATGCTGGATTCAAACAGTTTTGAAGTTTCTCATTAAAGTAAGAGGTGAGGCCATATATTAAAAGTGAGAACATGGGGGACCAGGAAGGACAGCTTTGCAAAAAAGAGACTTAGAGAGTTTGTTGTTGCTAGACCAGGGACTTCGCAAACAGAAGAAGAAATTAGCAGAGTATGCAGACGGCCAGTGAGAACACAACCTCGGACTGAGGCGCCTGAAAAGGTGAGATAGGAGAGGAGCTGTCTCTTGTGACCGACAGGTTCAGAAAGCAATGAAAAAAAAAAAAAGCAGGATGAAGCATTGTGTTAAGAATAGAAAATAATAAATTACCCATAAAGAAGGAGAAGATTGGAAAATGGATTGCTCTCAACACAATTGCTGTAGGATGTTGCTGCCATGTAGTTCCATCATGCACCATTTCCATTAAATGGCATTTTCTCCTGTAAATTTATAGTGAAAGATAGCAAAATGGAAGAAGGTGCTTATAAACAAAGATGTCCTTCTGAGAGCAGTAAGAACATGAGATTTATTTGTACTGACTAGTGATAGGAAATGTACCTGCTTATTATGTGATTATTTCCTCGCTTGACACAGAAAGATAATTGAATGAGACACGTCACCTTTGTGCTCATGAAAACCTTCAGCAATGATTTTTCCACTGGTACTTGATCTCAGGGTACAAACACCTTAAAAGCCATAAGCAGCCAAAGGTGAAGAAAGCGATTTGGACTGTAATAGCTATTCAGTGTTATAGAGCTCGAAAAACGGAATTCAGGAGAAGTAAGCCTTTTTTTTTGACAATGTGGGATTCATCATTAAACTCAAGGAAGATTTTTAAGAAAAGTCTTTGACTGTCTTCGTGAACAAAAGCTTGCCTTTCCACAACAGTCCATAGTCACTCCTGGTCACCAAAGCAACAACTGCTGCAATTGATATGGTGGGAGATTTATAATGAATAGTAACAAACACAGAGTTAACAAAATTCTTCCATTGGACATCCTGAAAAAGCTCAACATTCTATAAAAAAGGTAATCATGCTAAATGTCTTTATCTATTGTAGATATTATTTTTTTAAGTGGCACATCAATCAAAAACCGTAAGTATATTAGAATGATTTTTTTTTTTTGACAAGGAGGGTGCTACTGTCTTCCATCCAGAGGCATTTCACAACCACACACAGAGGGAGGTGGACCTGTTACTTCCCCAAATCTGTGTAAACTTTGCTTTGAGATTCTGGAGGCGATATCTGAACTGTCTCCTGAAAGACAAGTAGTAGTTCTTTCATCCCTTCTCTCAACCAATATGGTCCTTAGTGAGCATTTACTAAATGGCAGGCACTGTTCTAGGCTTTGGGATAAGGGATGAACAAGAGCAGAGCTTCTATTCTTATAATCTAGTGCCTTATAATCTAGTGGTGATACATTCAGATAATGATAAATCCTTTGATAAAAAGAGTAGTTTTCATTGGTTAGTGTTGAGTAGGGAGAAACTTCTTTAGATTCAGAGTTCATGGAAAGTGGTGTCATGCTGAGGAAGTTAAGACCTGATTAATAAGAAAGGGACAGGCAGGCAGAAATTTCAGGGAGTAGTCTGGGCAGAGTGTCCAGAAATAGAGGCCTTAAGGCAGGAGATTTAATCACAGAGGAAGAGAGAGCCTTGATCAAAGCGTACCTGAATCCTATGCTGCCTCTGGACTTTGCCTTATCTGATACATACTTCCATTTTTTTTAAAAGCTACTTTAACTTAGATTTTCTCCTACCTTCAATGGAAAGATTCCTAACTGATTCATGTAATATTTTTAGAAATCACCTCAGAAAAACTGACCTTGCTGGCAACTTGATCTTAAACTTGAGAAAATAAGTTTCTGTGGTTTAAACCACCCAGTCAGTGGTAGATCGATAGTTAGCCAGAGCAAACTAATACAACCTTTTCCAGTAGTCACCCCAGAGAACATTTGACAAAAGCCAGAAAGCTTTTGAGCAAAATGACTATTATAAAGACATTCTGGGTAAAGTCATTGTGAATTTTTTTGTTTTTTGTTTTTGTTTTTTGTTGTTGTTCTTATGAGCTCCTTTGAGAAAGGAGTTCCCTTACAGATATAAAGCAACAAAGAAAACAAATATCCAGCCCTTCCCCTCTTCGCTCACTCTCAGGTCTCCTTTTCTCTTTAAGATTTTCTGAATCAGTCTCAATCAAATTACTCTGTCACCCAGCACATTTTAATCCTGTTCTGGAGTATAATTTTATTGCTGGCTTGCACAACTGTTTTCTGATACTCTTTGTCTCACTACTAGATTTTTTTAATACATGTGCAAGGTGAAACACAGAGTGAAGGAGCAGATGAGCCGTGGCTGCCCAGCCTGTGACTTTCTGGACCAGAGGCCATGCCACGGGAAAAGAGAATCACTAGGGTCCTGCCACTGAGGTCCTGCCCACTGCACCCCTCCCAGGAATGGGTAATGGTACTTCTGGCTGACGAGTTAACATTGTCCCAGCAGTGTCTTCTGTAAAGGCCCACTTCACACAGGCAACCACTCTTGGGGTTTGCTGCAGTTGGTCTTCTCCCATGCCTCTTTCTTCACTAAGCTGTGCTTTGAGACCTAAGGCTTCACATATTCTCACACAAGAATTAAGAGGAGCTTATGCCTGAGAAAGGGGGAAGCTCTGGGGTTTGGAAGCTCCCTTAAGAAGAAGGCAGTGGGCATTTCTGAGGTTTGTAAAAAGTGGTGGGCTCATGAAAAGATGCTCAACATTAGGAAAATGCAAACCAAAACCACAATGAGATATCACTTCACCTGCACTAGGATGGCTAAAAAAGATAGATGACATATAAAAAGTGTTGGTGAAGATGTGGAGAAATTAGACCCCTTGTACACTGATGGTGGGAAGGTAGAGTGGTACATCCACTTTGAAAAACAGTCTAGCACTTCCTCAAAATGTTAAACATAGAGTTACTGTCTGATGCAGCAATTCCACTCCTAGGTATGAGGTCTGGCTGGAAAAAGTCCAGCCACTGTTTATATAACGAGAACATTATATTAATGTTATATATGGATGACATTGATGTAATCTGGCAGCCAGGGAGAGTGGACTGGAATGCACATGCCTGAACAGTGACAACGTCACTGTACTAGTCAATGGGGGCGGTAGACACCATTGAGTGAGCGTCTGTACTGTGTGGCTGTTGCATTCAACATGACTAAGCGAGTAGAGCAATGAATCTGTATCACATTTTGTGTTAACCTTGAACATTCCTCTGTGAAAATATTTGAATGATTCAAAAGGCCTTAGCTATGGGCAACTGGTGATTGGTTTCTTCATCATGACAACTCACGTGCTCCTACCTTACGACTTGAGCAGGGTTTTTTTTGAAAAACATCAAATCACCCAGGTGACTCAGCCTGCTTACAGCCCAGATTTGGCACCCTGTGACTTCTGGATTCTCCCAAAACTAAACTCACCTTTGAAAGGGAAGAGTTTTCAGACAATCGATGAGATTCAGGAAAATATGACAGGGCAGCTGATAGTGATTGGGAGAACTATGTGTGGTCCCAAGGTGTCTACTTTGAAGGAGACCAAGTCATCATTATCATACATGCAATGTTTCTTGTATATTGCACCTTTTTAAATAAATGTCTCTATTTTTCATACTACATGGCTGGATGCCTTTAGGACAGACCTCGTATATCCATGAAAAATGAAAACATATGTGCACACAAAAACTTATACATGGTTTTTCACAGCAGCATTATTACAATAGTCAAAAAGTAGACACAACCCAAATGTCTATGAGCTGATAAATGGATAAATAAATATGGTATGTCCATACAAGGGAGTATTTTTCTTTCCTGAGAAGGAACAAAGTTCTGATAGAAGACACAGCATTGATGAATCTTGAAAGCAGTAAGCTAGGTAAAAGGAGCTAGTCACAAATACCTCATATTATGTGGTTCCATTTATGTGAAATTCTCAGAACAGGCAAATCTAAGGAGACTGAAAGCAGATTGGTGATTGGGAGTCGGGGATGGGAGTGACTGCTAATAGCTATGGGGTTCCTTTCAGGGGTGATAAAATGTTCCAAAATTGGCTGTGATGATGTTTGCACATATCTGTGACTATACTAAAAAACATTGACTTATATATTTTTAGTGGATGAATTGTGTGATATGTGGATTAAATCTTAATGAATATGATTTTAAAATGGTATGGCTGAGGGCTTCCCAGAGAGGAGATGCTTTTGCTGGGTGACACAAGGATTTCATAAGGGGTAAAGGTTATAACCTTCGAAAACGCGATATGGGGTTTCCAGGCTCGTGTCTGACATTGGGGCTTGGGACCACCATCATTCCAGTGGGCAATGCAGGATGAAGACAGGAGCCTCTCCTTGAGTCTTTGGGTACCTTTAGCTTCTTAGATTCTCATATGACTTAAATGAATGTCACTCATTGAACCTGAAATATAAATGAGTTGACTTCTAGTTACTCCAGTACATTGAAACTTGGAGTCTGGTTTAATTTGTTTTCTTTCACCAGATTGAATAAAACACATTCCTATTGCCCCTGTTTAAGAGTGGGATATCTCAATCCCCACTCCCCTTCTCGTGTGTGTGGCACAATGGGGTGGATTGTGCCTGAGGTTCACTTTTAAATGATGCTTTCACACCTATGAGCTGTAGAACTAGATGGCGTTTCTTTTGTTTTACCCAAACCTTATTTGTTATACTCTCCAAGCCTATATCTGATATCTGTGAACTCCCTTTTTGAAGAACCAAAGTACTGCATGCTTTCTTTTAACTCCAGTGACATTCTGAAATAAGTCTTGATCAGCTTAACATTTAAATAGCTGTAAGGCAGAGACATAGCCTCATGTCTCAATACATACTATTTGACTATGGCTTTGTAGAAATGTAGTATTCTTGAATTATAAGAGTTATCTTCAAGATATATAGATAAGTCCCTTGTCTAGAACCTCTGAAACATGCTAAAACAGGAAAAATGTCATTGAGGCTCTGTTGACTGGATGACTAAAGGAGAAATGGAAATCAACTAATGTGAGACATTTGGGCAACAGTTTCCATAGAGAAACTCAATAAGATGATGTAAAACAAGAAAATTGCTCTTTTTCTGGTAAGAGAGCCTCCTTCCCCCCTTTTTAAGATTCTGTGATGAAATGCTGAGAAGGACGGACAAGGTGAAAGCTGATTTTCCCTGAAGTGCACGTTGTAAATTCAAAGCCAAAATTCTTTCAACAAGATTAATAAGTGCTATTCGTGGTGTTCCCTGGGCAGATGCGCAGTGTGAAGAGCACGGGTATAAGGCCACAAAATAAAAAATCCTCTGTTATTTTCAGATATATTTGAGCTGCAGCCAACCATAGGAAGAACACTGATCATCTTTTGGTGGGAAGAAAGCGCATCGTGGAGGACCAAGTTACAAGATAGAAATCATTTTTAGGCAAACCTAGTGGCTAATTAAATAGCTGACTTGAAAGCTAAAGACCTTTACTCGAGAATACAGAACTTTTCTGCCTTTCAACATGCAAGCATTAGGAACATAAAAGTCAGACATCCTCCCTAAGGGCTAAAAAATAAGGTAAGTAAAGGTGGATCCAGGTCAGATGGAGAGGTCAAAACTTAGAAACGCAGGGAAAGAACAAGGTATGTTTCTTTTCCAAGCTGATCAGTGATTAATAATTAAAATTCAATCAATACTTTTATTTACTTAAAATGGCCATTGGAATTAATTTCTACATTATTGCTGGAATATCTCAATATCTATATTACTGCTGAAATTAATAGCTTAATACCTTGATTAGTGCTGGAATTAGTATCTTATTTAATATCTTAATTCTAGCAATAATTTAGTTGAAAAATAAGGGCTTTGGGAGCGAGAAAAGCTGGCTTTGGATCTGCCTGCTTTCAACTTCTGTGACTGTAGGCAATTCTTTCATCTCTCTGGGATTTGGTTTCCTTATCCATACAATGACAGGCCTTAATGATCCTGAGATGCCTTCAACTTCATGATTTTTATGATTTATGAATCTTGGGTTTCAGAGCTGGCTGACTCACTGATGATTTATCCGAGAAAAATAATATTATTGACTCTCAAATGAGAGACTAATATTTCCTGTGGGTGAAAAATTAATTTTTAGCTATCACTAATGTCAAACCAAAGAAAATATCCTGACTCCAATAAGAAATTTAAAGAGTCTGCCCAAAGATAGATGGCTAGGAATTAGCAGTGTGTGAGTTCCCATAATTAACTAAAACTCCACACAGGAATTCTTTCTAATTTATTTAAAAATTCTGTGGTTCCTTTCCTTTTCCAAAGTAAATAGTCCCAAAGAAATAAAAATATTCTTAAGGAACATACTTAGCTAGGAGCTACTATATTATATTTTCCTACTAAGATTGTCTAAATCTTTAAATGGTGAAACTAATATTACAATGTGATAATATACATCATCACATGCTAATCCACCATTTGTACTTTATACGTAATCCTCAAGAAGAAATTGAATCACCAGGCACTTGGAATGTATGTCTTAAATACTGGTACTATAAAATTTGGATGAACTAAACAGATTATTCTGACGCCATTTCCATAACCAAAGTACCTCCCTGGTCACAGTTGTGTAGATCAATGATTACCATGTACAATATCGCGGTGAATGTTAAGGGATTTATCAGGGAGGATGCATTGGGATGTAAACATCAATGACAAACTTGAACTGATATAAACGATGAGGCAAATCCAGAAGGAGGGCTCCATTCGGGGCTGAACTAACCCAGACTCTGCCTCTGCTTCCTGGCACTCTTCCTTCTGTCTCAGGCGCCCCGCATCGCTCCACCCTTGGTTTGGACGCTCCGTCCAGAGTCAGACTGTCATAAGCTCTATTCTGGCTTTGCCTCTCCTTGACAGATCACAGAGCCTGGAATATAGTAAATGCACCATGAATAATAAAAATAGTGATACCGTAAGTGCTGGCATTTATCAAAATCTCATTACATGCTCTATGTGTTTTACATGTACTGATTCATTTACTCTTTATCATAATCCTGTCAGGCAGTGTAGTACTTTAAAAAATATGTCAGCAAATTCTTTGAGATGCCTCCTTTAAGAGGTAAGGTCTGCTTTCGCTCCTCTTGCATGTGGTCTGGACCTAATAACCTGTTCTAATGAGTAGAATAAAGCTGAAGTACTGATGTAAGATTGGAGACAGTCATAAGAAGACTACAGCTTCCATCTTGGTGGCTCTCACTCTCTCCTCTTCCTCTTCTCCTCCTCCATCCACTTTCCATCTATCCCCCATTCCCGCTAACTCAGGGAAAAGTTAGGTGCTACATTTTGGGGACACTCGGACAACCCTGAGGGCACGCCCATATGGTAAAGAACTGAAATCTCTGGCCCATAGCCATGGGTGCTGCTAACCACAGGAGTGATTTGGGAGGCTGATTCTCCAGTCCAGCTTCAACATGATGGCAGCCCTTATTGGCATCTTGACTACAACCTCCTGAGGGCCACTGGTCCCAAGTCACCCAGCTAAGACACTTGGGATTTCTGATCCTTAAAAACTGTGTAAGATAATAGATACTTATTGTGTTCAGCTTCTAAGTGTTGGGTAATGTGTTCCACAGCAATAACTAAGTAATAGAGGCAAGTACTGTTGTCCTCACTGGTGACAGGAAAGTAGATAACTTGGCCCAAGTCACACAGCTGAGAAGCCGTGGAGGCAGGGCACAGACTACCCCAGTCTGACGTCCTCACTCGTGTTCTGAGCCTCTGTTGCACTTATCTGTGGGCTGTCCGGTTTATTTGAAATATTTAGTGTTGCTTTTGAAATTGTCCAAAATATAAGAATTGGTGGACAGTTTCGCAGTGGTTAAGATGAGAAAGAGAGAGTGCTAAAGTTTTCTTAACAATTATTTTTTTTGTTATTTAAAAATAACGTTTACATCTCTTAGAAGCCATGTAACATTCATATCACAGAAAATAGATGTGAAAGTTGTCTCATAGCTTTAGGAAAGGGGTAAGAAGTTTGCTCATCTTCCACATAAAGAGAGAGACTTGAATTCAAACTCTAAGTTGATAGTCTCTGTTCATTAAAGGTATGGCGATAAGACAGTAATATATTAGAAGTATATAGTATTATAAATTCTGATAAGCATAATTTTATGTCAGGTATTGGGTGATTTCTTTGGAAACTAAGATAAAACTTGACGAGGTTTGTTTTGTTCTGAATTTATGCGACGATTGGTGTAAAAGTCAAGAAGGCCTGGGTTTTAATTCCTGCGTCATTGCTGAGTCATCCTGGTGACATTCCCACATTATTTCTTATTTTCAAATCTCTCGGTTTCCGACTTGTTAGTTGGAGAGAGAAAGAGGTTGGAAGCCTGACTTGTCCTCAGTCTCCCTGCTCTCCTTACTTTCTTGTTTCTGAACCCTCAACTGGGTCAGGTCCCGGTGGACTGCCCGTGAAGTCCTGGGGCAATAAGTGACTGCTTCTGTTTTACATGGAGAGTTCCCTCCGTTTTCTTGAAAAGCAGAGTCCAGAGAGGGGACGTTGTTGCCTGAAGTCACTTAAAGCATGAATGATGGCCCTCACGGTTTGGCTACTTTTTCAGTGCTGTAGCATTTGCTTCCAGGTCTTACCTGAGGGTGGGATGATACAACATTCATCTTGTATTCCTTGTACCTCGATTATTCGGGTCTCCCTTATCCTCCAAATGGATTGAAATCTCTTGGAGACAGAAAAATGGAAACAATGCTTTGCCAATAATGTAGCTCAATGCCTACTAACGCTCCTAATAAGTGGAAGTGAAAGGATGGATGAATTGATGAATGCATGGGCGAATGGATGGTTGGATGGATAGAGCTATAAGGCACATTTAGGTTTCCTATTAAAGCTGCATTTTTAGATGTGCATTGAAATAAAAAAAAGTCTTATGAGTATTGTGAATTTATAAAACAGATAAGTTCAAAACAGGTATTTTACTTTAAATAAAAAATTGCCTTAAGGTTAAAGTTCATTTTAAAAATTCATTTTATACTCAAATTTTAGTAATTTATCTATTGATGAAGTTTTAGTAATAAACACATTGGCATACTCAAAATAATCATCTAACAAAGCACAAACTATTTCCAGCTTGGAAGATGTCTTATTTTTAAAAATTCTATTGTATTTTGTCTATTTCCACATGTATATATCTCTTTTTTTAGCTGGAAATGGAAAGTCAATTGATCATTGATTTATATTTTGCCTTTTTCCAAAGGATTAGAAGCTATTTACTGTTAAATAATAATGCAAATACATGGCTCATAACGGTGGGTGGCTTTTTCTTTCGGCATTTATAATGTTTTCGAACACTGAGACCATGTTATGATGTATCAGATTAGAGATGCACAAACGAATGGCTTCAGAGTCTATGCACAAGCAATAAGGAAGGTTTTCTGTGTCTGTGAGAAATAAGATGTTTTGAGGTGGGCCGATGAACAATGATGCCCAGCAGCTACATAGAGAATGGAGAGGTAGGCGCGGGCGGGGCCCAACTCAGTGTTGGCTGGCAAAAAAATAATCGTGGCTACGAGATTCTAATAGCAATAGTCAGAAGTAATTTTACATTATGAGAGTGTCGTTCTCATTAAGATTCAATTGACACCAAAATTCACTATTTACTGAAGGCCAGGAACACTGGGGGACATACATTAGGCAGCTACTACGCCAGCATCAGCACATTGAGTCACCTTCTAATCTCTGTGACTTTCGCAACCTCCCTTCTTCCCCAAGCCGAAGAAAGCTGTCTGCTTTTAAGGCATCTTATATGATCGGAGCAAACCCATCTCGATCATCTTTTTGTTCTAAGGTCAACTGGCTTGGACCTTTAGTTACATCTGCAAAGTCCTTTTTGCTGTGTAGCATAACATAATTACGGGTGTAATCCCACAGGGCAAAGGTTGTGTGGGCCAAAATTCCGCCTTCCACAGCCAGAAAACTAGAAAGTGACAGATTCAAACGCTGAGGCCCAACTAGCTTCAAAATCTATATTCATTCATTATACCATCAATATACTACTCACGGGTTAAAATTTATTACACCATCAGTGCACTATCCATGGGTTGAAATAAGAAAAACACATTAGAAAATAGTTTAGCATCCCCAACAGAATATAAGTAATCGTTGATGCCATGAAACTACCCATGTTCCCTTCCTGAAATAAATGATTTGAGAATATAACCCAGAATATATAAATCAAGATGTCGAATTCAAAAGGATAACTGTTTTATGTTGTTAAAGAAATTACTGAAACTGTCTGTGCTTCAGAAGGTTCATCTGAAACATGGAGGTGACAGTAACAGAACTGACTTCATAGGGCTGTCGTGTGATTGAGTGTGGTAGAGCACATGGTACACTTTCTAGTGCCTACTAAATTCCCAATAAATATTGACACTAGTGATTACATGTAACAGTGCCTTCAACTTTATAATAACGTTTACCCTTCTTTTCCTAATTGCTTGTTTAATTATCTGTCTTCTTTCTGGACTCTAAGCCACATAAGAGCAGGGAGCATGTCTTTTTTCCCTGCAGTATTTCCAGCATCTGGTGCTGAGCTTGGCATGTATGAGGGTGCTCAGTAAATATTTGCTAAATA
This sequence comes from Micronycteris hirsuta, assembly GCA_004026765.1. Classification (NCBI taxonomy): domain Eukaryota; kingdom Metazoa; phylum Chordata; class Mammalia; order Chiroptera; family Phyllostomidae; genus Micronycteris; species Micronycteris hirsuta. Next base: position 75,775 of record PVJI01003603.1, read on the forward strand.
CACAAGTGAATAATTTTGGATGAAATCTCTCAATTATTTTTAACACGGTGTGGGTCAAATAAAACACATATGAAGGCTGCACTTGGCCTAAGGATATCCAATTTGTGATTTCTGCCAAAAATTATGGCTATGATAATTTAACATGAAAGTTTTCCAGACATGTGTTATTAATCTTATAAAGAACTGTAGAAGACACAATAAACATCCATAGTATGTCTAATTTTGAACGATATAGATGCTGGTGAAACTTTGACATTTCAATAGTTTAGACAATTCCAAATATTTTTCTCCCAAACTCTGAGAATGACAAAGTTGTTGTATTCTATCTTCCTTTGAATGAAAAACAACTTCACCTGTTTTAAGAAATGGCAATGTGCCTTCAAAGCTCCCTAATTATGGCTCACAGCACTTTGTTCACTCCTGGTGGGGGAGGTGGTTTCCCTGTTATTTATTCACAATACCAACCTGCCACCCTTGGAGAAGGACAGGAGCTATACTTCTAGGGGCAGTCACCTTACACTAGTCTTTGGTGTCCAGGCTCTGTGCGCCCTATGAGTCCTTGAAATGCAACCTCTCTGCTCAATATTTAACTTTATGGCATTTGGTACTTTGATACTATCTGAAAAGAAAAAAAAATGACTTTAGTCAATATAACATTAAAAAGGTACCTTGGAATAAAAATTAGTATAGAAATGGTAAAACACTTTCATCATCAGGACCAGAGCCAGACATTCACTGTGAAAAAAATGTTAATTGTAAAAAAGCTTCTGTAATTAAATACTGCAGTTTCAATAACCCTAACACATTGCTGTATAATTATGAGCACAACTATTTTAATCAAATTTCAGTGGCTGTCTAGACAGACTGGTAGCATATCTGGAGCTGAAATTTATTTAAATAGAGAGAAAAATTCTAAGAGAGGAAAAATACTGTATGCCTTTGCTGTTTTGTTTTTGAAGATGTGGTTTTGAGATGAACATCTTACAAAGAGGGAGCGAGAACTCCGGTCTTAGAAATGAGATATTGGGTAAAAGGGAGGGATAGAGAAGCTGTTATATATTTTGAGACCACTTTTAGGGATTATTCTGTAACTCAAACTGTGAACTGAGTCCATATTAGATTTCGTGTGTTTGGTGTTAAATAACATCAGTGTTTTGAAAAAATGGCTTTTCCATTTTCTATTCATTCTTTCATGATTTCTGTGTTGCCTTTTCTGCTGTCCTTCCTAAAATGAGGTCACTGCAATTATGCACTATCTTTCAGTTTTTACTTTTGTTAGTGTATTTTGTAATGAAAGTTTCACATTTTAGAATGTGGTTTGAATATGGACCCAGTAAGAAAACAATCTCAGCTTAAACCTGGAGTTTGGAAGAATCCCGGTTAAGTAGTCTGTAGAGAGGAACTTGAGAAAAGTCCAATGAAAGTGTAAAATCTCACAGTTTACGATGAAACTTCTGACACGAGGGCATAAGGAAACTTCCAGCTTTTGCATCGACTCGCTTGAACCCATTTTCTGAAGGAAGCTACTTGACATGTGAGGAGCCGACCCCAGATCGCCATGTTGTGAGGAAGCCCAAGCAGTCACATCCTGTCCCATTGCTGCACCTATGGTGACCACTCCCAAATACAGTCACACCTCTGTACTTGTCAGCGTCAAACTCATCAAACCCTGTGCTCACTGCATTTTGAAGAGGAAAAGCATTTCGGCACTTGGTGCTTGCTCAGGACTCATCACATGTGCTAGAACTTCTATGAGTCGTGACACTGCCCTGCAAGAGAGATTCCTTCATCGTTCTGTGCTTGCTGGTTTCCATACTGATCACGACTTCCAGAATGAATTAATGACAAGTACAGAGGTACCACTGTATACACATTTGACAGACCTCACCGAGCCTCAGAGCCATTTACCAACAGGTCTGTTTCACATTTCTGTTTGAAAGCCCTGCCCCACGAACCTCACAGTCTTAGTGTTTGAGACAACACTTGATTTCCAGTCCTCCCAAATCTCTCTGCCTTTCAATTTCTCATCTTGGGAACTGGGTCTAATATCCACCCAATACTCCAGCCAACATCTGAGCCAGCCTTCATTTCTCCTTCTATCAAAGCTGAAACGAATCCATCTGCAAACACTATTGGTTCTGCCTCTACCCATATACCTTGAATTTTTTTCCAGTTTCCTCCATCTCCGCTGTCTGCATTGTCATCTCCTTCAATAGCCTCCTTACAACAGCTTCCCTGCCTCCTTTCCTGCCGCCCACTTGGCAGCTGCAACCTTCTCTTTAAAAATGTGAGCTGGATCTTCCCATGGCCCTGTATGAACACTCGGATGGTTTGCTTTGGAATTTAAGTACAATTCAAATAACGGAATGTGACCTGAGTGGCCCTACCCGGCCTGTTACAGGCTCTTCTCATGTCTCTCTTCCTTTGCTCACTTCTTCTAGCCCATGAGCCCTTTCTCTCCTAGCGATTTTGACAATGACTATTCTGTATCTGGAGCACTCTTGTCTGCTCTTCACATTCTCAGCTTAAATGTCAGGGAGGCCTTTTAGGATCACCCCCTCTAAAGGACTTTCACAGCATCCTACACTTTTACCACAGTGTTTGTGACCACTGTACTTATTTTGTGAGTGTGTGTTTTTACATTTTAATATATGCTGGGTAGCTCCTTACAGTATCTTTTAAGCATCACAAAGACACAGCTCATGTCTATCTTATTTTACTCATTATGTTTCTGGCACACAGATAGCGCCTGGCGCCTACGAGATGCTTAATTAATTATTCTGTCAAATAAATGACATATATCAAACTCTTAGAAAATCTCAAGAGAACCATGTGGTTGGCTTAGATGAGAAACTATCAGAAGCTAAGGGGGAATTTGTGAGAATGTGTTCTTTTCCATAGGAATGTAGAGAGTGAAAAACTAGAAACAGGAGACCTGTTTTGAAGGGTATCCCCTTAACATTACACCAGGGGAGACCTGGTTCCCGTACTTCTGCTACACCTCTTGGATTTGCTACCCAGCCTTTCATCACCCAAGCTTCCATTTTCCTCCTCACCCAGGAAATTCCACTTCGAAGTGTGAAGCTTTAGCAACCCTGCCCTCTTCTAGCTCATCTTCACCTGTAACACCGCCCTACTGATATCCCTCCCCACACCAAGGATGCCCCCACCGGAAGCTTGAAACCACAAGTCTCCACTCCCACCACCCAGTGAATGGAGAGACTGCAGTGTCGTGAGAGGTGGGGGGCAGGTAATTATCAGTTCCTCTATCCTGCACTGTGCTCCCAGCACCCAGATTGACTGAGGCAGAGACGACTGTAAAATTTCTGAGCACAGAGGTCAAGTAGACATGTGGGTAGATGATTCTGGGCTCAGAGAAGAGGTCTGAGCTAAATGTCCCCATTTGGGAATTGTTATACTAGATGAAGCCTTGGGAAAGAATAAGATTGGTAAAAAACAAAATGAAACAGGAACTAGAAGGAGGAAGAAAAAGGATTGATAGCAATAATAGGGAAACTGGAGACAGCTGGGAGGAAAATAAACATCTTTCTCCTCCTTTGACACTTGGTCCAAATAGGAAGAGACTGTGTCACAGACATATCAGCTCCTTGTGTAACTTCTGCTTCCCAGACAGCAACCTGGGGAAGCAAAGTAAGACCTTACTGTGGTTTTCTGACTCTCACTCCTAATTATAATATCCCCAGTATCCCATGATTTCACCAATTCTTCCACGAAGCCCATGTGAGTTTTGAGAAGTGCTTGGAAACTGGTCGTTTTAACTACCACGTGTAGTTAACCATTTTCTCTGTCTCACCCTAAAGGCTGGGGTTCCTACGCCCTGTGTGAGCAAAGCATTGTGACCTGGCCACAGGCCATTTTCTATGAGCCCCAGACTGGGGAGCAACTTGTGGGGCCCTCCTGTGATGCCCTGGAGTCCTAGTTACTAAAACACTTGCAGGCTCTCTTTCTCTTCCTTCGTGTTAACTTTGTTCAGAGAGTCGCAACTTCAGGATTTATCCTTTCTAAATTACTATCTGATAATTTAGTCATGGAACTCACTGCTGCCATCAAATTTGAATTTTGTAAGGGGACTCTCAAGGTTGTCCAAGGATAAGCCTTCACCAAAGGAAAAACCCTTTTTCACACCCTCCTTAGAGAAAAGATGCATAAGTGAAGACCAGGCATGCTCAATGTCCAGGACCCCTTTTTACATGGTGACTTTCTGGGCTGGAAGTGGAGCCAAGTGCTCTCTGGGGTGAGAACTGAACTTGTCCCTTTGTCTGTCTCTGAGAGCAGAAGGTTTTGGGTGACCCATGATTGAGTGTGTCTGAAGCTGTAGAACAAGGAGGACAAAGAAACTCCTGGTTACTTTATAGCAGGCGTTTGCAACCTTGCCTGCACACTGAGTGTACGAAGTATTACTAGTCCCGGCATCTCACTCCCAGACATTCTGATGTGACTCATCTCGGGTGTGGCTGGAGCACTGGGACTTCTGTGCCGTCAAAAGAGACAGTGTCTTGAGCAGCTCTTCAAATATCCACTTCAAAGACATGAAGTGACCCCATCTGAGGTGGAGATTTCAGATGAATCTCAAAGAACGTCAAAGCTCAAGTTTGCACTGAATCGTGGAAATATGGAATGGCTAGAAACCAGGACTCAATAGGTGCACAACTTTTGTGATGTTTTCCTCCTATTAAACCAGGGATCAGGTGAGGCCCAGAATACAGACTTGTCCCCGACATCGAGAAGCCCAGAAAACCTGCCGAAATTCTGTGAGTCAAGTTGATCCTGTTGCCTGTATGACAGGGGTCTCCCCACTAGGCCATGGTGACTACTTGAAAAAAGGAACGTGGTACTAATAATATAGTTTAACCTAAATTTCATGTTTTAGACCCTTTTGAAAGATATCACTGTTGTCAGTATTGATCCAGACATTTGCCACAGCCCATGAAAGGGTCTCCAGAAAATTATTTTTAAGACATTGGAAAAATTACAACATCTTATCTCCCTTGGTGAGTTTTAGATTGCCAATAATTAGCCTAAGGATTGAGGAGGAGTGAGTTGGATTAACTCACAAAAACAATAAATTACAGTGTCAAGAGGAAAGTGAAGAGGAAGAGCCAAACAGTGTAAGTATGTCATGAAATGACAAATTATAAACCCAATGTATTTATTCCTAAAGAAAAAAAAACCCAGGAATAGTGGAAATGGTGATAAATTGGCTTAGATGCTAAGAAATGAGGCCAATGAATAATCTACATAACAATTAGGGACCAAATAATAACCTCTGAGTCATATTTTATCAGGTTGCTTTGGTTACAAATATCAATGGGCACTGGGCCACTGTTTCAAGATGCAGTTGCTCTGGAATTAAGCAAGGTGGGTGTTGTGAGGAGGAGAGGTATTTACTTGGTTTTCAACTCTTGAAAGAGGCAGTTTGATCGGGAAGTGGGTGGCTTTGTGCACAACATACGTGACATATTTAACTCTACACAGCAGAGAGAATTCGATTGTTAGGTTGACGACTTATTATTCCAATGCTTCCTGTCTCATCATATTACTGTTTTAAATCATGGTTCTGCCTTTACCTTCTACCCTAAAATTTTTATGCCCCTCAGAAACATTAAGAACGCCGAGTGTTAGATTTAATGAGAGGATGTGTCAACTGCTCTATCAAAGCAGGTCATGATTCTATTAAGTTGCATTAAACCTTGATGATCATTGGCCTTGAGCACTTTTAACCTCCCTGGGATAAGGTAGGAATTTTAATGTAAGTCTCTATGGTGACCCGTTTGAATTTCTAGGACAGTAATTAGAGAAGACTCTTAACTGGTTGAAGATTGCTAATTAGAGAAGACACATGGCTGAAGATTGCTTCTCCTAGGAGTTGTCTCAAATGAAACAGTTACGTGGTGTATTAAGAAAGTCAACAGTTGTATCTTTGAGAGCAAAGCAAAGAAAACCAATTTATTAGACTTGCTGCTCTGCGCTAAGTCAAGAACTGTGCAACGCGCCAGCGTGTACTCAGAAGTCCAGCGTGTATTCAGAAGTCCGTGTAGGAAATCCACCAGGTTGACCTCACAGGATGCACATGCTGTAGCTTATTCTTCTCATGCCCCAGTGGCAACCTTTGAAAAGAGGCCTAGCTGATTAACCGTGTGTGACCCTAATGAGCCACAGAGGGCACCTTTTCTTTGGAGAGTCAGAAAGTTAATGAGTGCTTATCAAATGCTTATGTAGATTACAATTTGACATGGTGAAGAGTCTTGGGACAGAAATGTGTGGGTTGGTGATATTTAAAAGTCAAAATTTCTAAATTAGAACTGGGCCATAAATAGGCTGTTATCTTGGTGTTCGTAAATTGTATGTCATTTTATTTAAAAATTTAGTCTGAGTTCCAGGGATCTGATATGTAATAAACTATGTGTGTGTATCATTTATCTATTATCTATCCATCCATATATACATATATATACACACACATATATGTATACCTACATATATTTTATATATACACATATACATAAAAGAATGGGGATATAAAAGATTATATAAAAATGATCCACATAGCCCTGGCTGGTATAGCTCAGTGGATTGAGCGTGGGCTGGGAACCAAAGGGTCCCTGTTCAATTCCTAGTCAGGGCACATGCCTGGGTTGCAGGCCAGGTCCCCAGTGAGGGCCATGTGAGAGGCAACCACACATTGATGTTTCTTTCCCCCTCTTTCTCCCTCCCTTCCCCTCTCTCTGAAAATAAATAAATAAAATCTTAAAAAAAAGATCCATATATATCCTTTTGTATCTATATCTTTTATCTCTCTATGTATACATATATGCATAGTTTCCCTTTTTTATATATGTTCTTTTATTTAGAGAGAAAACAATCTTGATGTGGCTAGGGGGAGGTAAATGTAGAAACCTGTCCGCCAGCTCTCAAAATTCAGGCTAGAGCTCTTTGTAGGAGCCAGGAGAGACATGAGTTGCTCTTAAAAACATCATCCACTCAGCAGTTACATTAGAAATAAAGTCATTCATTGTAAAGGCAACCGAAGAAGAAAAACACTGGACTGTGGTGGTGGCTGAGTCAATCTGAGGACGTTTCACAGCTTTGCCTCTGCAAATAGGACTCTCGTTGGCACTGAGAAACATGTGGGTGAATACCAGACGCAGAAGAATGTCAGCCTGGCTTCTGTGAAGATAGAATTTTATGCTTGCTTTCAGTCCTGAGAAAGTAAGTTTGAAAGGATGACAAAATTACACTATTTTTTTCTTTTATTAAAAAAACAACTTTCTCTTTGGAGGATGTTAAAGATTCCTGAGACCCGTATTTACTGCTAAATTTCTACCTGTCACTCTTATTTCTCATCTTAGCTTTCATACAGTTTCAGGTGTTGGGCCGAAACAGTCCCCATTTGTGCCTGGTGACCACTGTGTTCTCCCTCCCAGAATGAGACACGTCCATAGAGCCATATGGGAGAAAATGGACTGTTTCCTCCTCCGCAGTGGAGACATTTAGTGATTTTGCTAGTGCTCCACCGTTTCGGCAACTTGCCACTGTCCCCTTGGTTTCTTCCGCTCCTTCTGCCACCTGCTGACCAACTGTTCTCTCTCTGAAGGTCTTGAGTTCAGGTTTCCCAGGGAAGACCTGATCCCATTAACTAGGCTATGCCCTTGTTTCTCTTGGACATACTTGTAATACTATTTGCCACTGGGTGAAACCTTCATCCCTCATCTACCCTAAGTGGGATCGGAGTGGTGGGGTGAAGTGGTACAGTACAAAGTCACCCTGTGCAGGGAGCATCTTCGTGCGTGGAGAACAGGTTTCTCTCGGGAGGAACTGGGGCAGTTCTCTGGGCTGAAACTGACTCTGGCCCCGTGTGGGAGGTGAGAACCCTGCCGCACAGGGAGGCCATAAAAATCGAAGTTAGAATGCCAAGTGCCCCGGTGGGGACATAGCAAAGCTTGGGGCCCTTCCTGCCCCACCGTCTTTTGACTAGAACCTGTGGCCAATAGTAACTTTTTCAAATTTCTAATATGTCCCAATTTTTTGTTTTGCCTTTTTGAATTTATATACTACAAGAGTAATGCGGTTGAGTCTTATTTAGGATACAACAGCAAAAGAATATCTTTTATCTTTGATGATGATGGTGATGTTGATGATGATGGTGATGTTGAGGGTGATATGATAATCATGGCCAACTATATTGAATGCTGTCCATGTGCCAGGTTCTATGCTATGTGCTTTGCATGAATTACCTTATTTGATCCTCATCTCGATATTATAAGGCAGATTCTGTTTTTGTTTCTATTATATTGCGTTGGCCACTGATACTCATAGGGAGGTTAGGTAACTTTCCCCAAAACACATGGCTTATGGGCCAGACTTTGAACTCTGCTACAGAGCCAAACCCTTAAACAGCTAGCAGGCTGAATTTTTAGTTTCTGGAAAGTTATTTTGGTGACCATGTTGCTGTTAGAGACTCATCACCCAGCCTGTTAATTTGTAACAGCAGGCTTCCCCAAAGCTGCTGTTGTGTAGGGTGCACAGGAGCTAACTTTTAAAAATTACTGGCCAGTCAGTTTACATGTTTAAAATATCAGACAAATCAACGTTTAACTGAGACAAGAGTACCTACGACAAGTGCACTTTTTGGCATATACATAAATTATATGTTACATATTATATATATATAATAGAACCATTGGTAAAGTTGCATTTTAAGAAACCAATTAGAAAATAGTATCTGTGAGCTGTGCCTCTCCCATGGTGGCTAAAGAAACTGGTGCTCTGAATTTATTGCTAATTTGTATTAATTCACAGTTCACTGGCAGCTCATGAGAAAGTGTTCTTCATGTGTTCTTCTTAAAAATGTGATGTATAGCCTTTGCAGCCAGCACATTTGATACGTTTTTGGTGAGTGATCTTAAGGTGTAATTTTAAATAAATATCACCTTTTTATTAAATTGTAATCAGTGATATAAATACATTTTATTAATTAAAATGTCTAGAGCTTCTGTTTCAAGAACATATGTGATCAATTATATCATTCTAAAATATTGACTCACCATTTTTTAAAGCAAAAAAAGCATAATTTGCTTTTTTCTCTATTTCCTACCTATTCGCGCATATACTAATATTTACTACTTCTAAATAACATGACAAACATGTCACTAGGTCTTGTCTTTGAGAAGGTCAAAGGGTGTGACACTTGGGTATTTTTGAGGATATTTTAATATATTGAGTAACAGCTTTCTTAGTTTCCATTGAAAGAAAATCATAAAATATTCCCATGTTTAGTAATTTAGGTAAATTTACAGCAAAGAAGCATCGGCCTAATAGTTCTGGAGTCAGATGAAGAATGGCTCATCTGACTATGGCTCAGTGTAGGTAATTAAAATCAAAGGACAGGGGACGGTATTGGAATTCTTATAATATTAAAATATGATAAGTGTGAAATACGCACAGGCATCTTTTTATAATGAAGTGCTGCGGCAAGCATCATCCATCAGACCCGCAAAGTTATGTAAGCTGTGTAAGGAGAATTTATGGACCTGCGTACACAGTGTGAAGTGATAGGTGCGTGTGGAGTGAGTGCAGAGACAGTGTGGGACAGGGTTTCTGCTCACAGCCTCCACTCCGTGCATTCAGATCCTGGCTTTGCTGCTCCCCGGCTATGTGACCTTGAGAACACTGCTTAGCTTCTCGGGGTTTTTCTTATGTGTTTAATGTCGGAAATAGTGGTATCTACCTTATAGCACCATCAGGCAAATTTAATGATTTAATATAAGACATTTAGACAGTCTATGGCACACAGTAAGCTTAGATATGTTAGCTCTTATTTATGATTTTTGTTTATTCTCATTCTTCTAGAAGGAATAAAGTGAGGGTATATGTATGTGTGTATATATACATATGTGTGTATGGAGGACTCACCTATATTGAGAAAACACAAGGATAAACTTCTGAAAGGAGTCGGAGCCCCATGAGTTAACGACAGTCTCCAATATGCACAATGAGAGTGATCTGCATGCAGAAAACTGACGTCCTCTTGTGTGTCCCCCTCTGTTAGTTCACAGTAACAACTTGGAATGGTGAACTGAGAAGTGGGTGAGGCCAGTGTGCACCGAGGGGCGGAGAGAGGTGGGACTGAGGGAGGTGGTCAAGTGCTCGGGGGCTGTGTACACGCGTGTGCACCACCTTTGCCTTCCGCCGCCTGGGGCAAGTTTGCACCCAGACCTGCTGATTGAGCCAAATGCACTAATGGAAGAATGCAGAGAGGGAGGCAGTTTATCTCTGTCATTTTGGCCAAGACAGAGGCCTACATGCTTCTATCAGCTGAGGCCAAATGTTCAGCCAGGCGCAGTCAGGATTTCCTGCAGTGGCTGGCCAAACGTCCTTTATCCTGTGAGGTGGAACCACCTCACTAAAATGTCCCCTTGCTCGGCAAAGGCCTCTGATAAATGCTCCTGGACAATGAGTGTGTAATGTCCTTTATTATGGGCTATTCATTTCTATCTCAAAGTAACACTTTTTATCATCCATGAAGAATGTCTGTACTACTACCTTCAGATTTGCAGCATCTTATCTAATTCTACTATTTATTGTCCCGAACAGGAACTCTCTCTCCTCCCCTCTCTCTCTCTTTTATAATAGGAACTCTTTAATCAGCAACATCCGGGAGGGGTTTGAATCATCTTAACAATGGCTGATACACACTGAAATCAGCAGAGCCCACATGTTGGAGTATTTGAAGTTACCTGAAAAATAAAGCATATTATATGTTTTCTCTCTAAGATTTATAAGCATCCTATAGGGCACATAATATCAGTATTCCTATTTTACAGATTAAACAATGAAAGCATAGAGATAAGTAATGTCTCACAAATTAACCACGTAGAGATTGGTTGAAGTGGAATTTCGGGTATATCTGACCCAGAATCAGACCTCATCTATTTTTATCCCCTGACTAGTTTATAAGCATCACTTTTCTTGGTGTGAGGCAGTGGTTTAGTGCCCTTATGAAATTCAAGTCTACATAAAAGAGAGGGAATCAGCAATCTGCATGACCAGGTTATGATTACTTGGTAATGAAATATGGCAAAGGAACTGATTGAGACCCAGACTGGGAAAGACCCACTCTTGCCCTGGGTCACACTGCCAGACAGGCAGGTGTTACTACCCCTGCTGTAAGCAGGGTGCCCCTTGGGCCAGCCTGGCATTCCTCTCAGACCTCAGAGTCAGGTTTTGGCTGGTGCAGTCAAGGAGGACGGGGCTGTGGGGTGCTGGAAATGGAACACCATCTGGAGGAAGGAGGAACCCAGACGTGGCTGGGGGTTTATGATCTTTGACACTGGTCAGTTCTAGATTATACATTAATGTGCTCATAAAATAACTGAAGGAAACTGCCAGGCTCTCATTTTATGTAAGATCTCAAACAATAATGCAAAGGAGCATGTTGAGAACCAGAAAATTAGGAAAGTCCCCTAGAAAGAAGAGACAGAATGTACTTCCCCAAAGGTTGAGTAAACACCCTGCTATGTGCTGATTATAGGCTGTTCAGTTTTGAAATTTGCCCGCGCGCGCCAACTTTGTAGCCAATAGCTAACCGCTTAGCTAACCGCTAGCTTTGCTTTTGTTCAAATGCTTGCTTGCTCTCGCCCGCGCGCGCCAACTTTGTAGCCAGTAGCTAACCGCATTCGCTTGCTCTTCCCGCGCGCGCCAATTTCCCTATAAAAACCCCCAGCCTGTAAGCGCTGCGCGCGACTCCATCTGCAGTCCTCTGGGCACTGTGTCTCCTGACACGTCTGGGAGTTCGCCCCTGCACAGGTAAAACTTGGCCAATAAATTCCACCTTTTTAGCCTTGAAGTCTCTATTATTTGAGTTACTCGTGTCTAGTATACAACAGAGCACAGAGCAAAACTCGAACGAGCTCCACCGGGATGCATTGGCCACCAGGCCGACAGCAACTGCAGAGTTTAGCAATGAAGGAAAAAAATGCACAGCCTGTGAGCAAGGAACCCTTCTCCTCGGATGCAGAGGATTGCGGCTGAGAAGGGAGCCAAGGACAAACAGCAGGGCAGGGTGGCTTTTCGAATTTGATAGATTTCAAGATATTTTTACATGCTTTGACCATATTATTGCTCTTTCTCTTAAAGACAAGTTCTAATCAAAATATCTGTGAATGTGGGATTGCAAAGGAGAGGTTATGCTTTTCATTTCTGCTTGTCTGGATGTGGCTCAGAAGAGGATGGAGCCTATGATAGTAACTGCCAATCATGAGCAGAACTATTCTTCTCTTCTCCTCACCCTCCTTGAAAAACCTGGGACCTCTGTGCCTCTTCCTTGAGATTTTGCACAGACAAGCAGTGGTTGAATGAGATGATCTCTCAGTTCCTCACAGAGTCATCCAATGCTCATCTCAGAAACCCAAGAGAAAATGTTTTGTATTTGATGACAGTGAGAGCAGATATGAGAGAGATGAGCATCAGCTAAACTGTCATCTGAGGTCAAAATGCTGAACGAAGCCAGAATGTTGGGAATGGTGTAGTCGATTGTCTGGGCTCTCCAGGTGCACGAATGTCATGAATGACAAAAATGGTGATTGATAGGAGCTGTCCTAGATGCCAACAGACCGACCAGATGTGATCATCAAATGCACTGTGTGAACCTGGAGTAAATCTTGTATCAGAAAAAAGAAAAAACTGTAAAAAATATTTTAGGGGACAATTGAAAATAATTGAAATATGGACTCTGGAGTACATGAGGTTACTGACTTGATCTTAATTTCAAGTGTGACATTGATACTGCGGTCATAGTGAAAAAGGCCCTTATCCTTGAGACATAGGTAAATGCTAAAACTTTCGGGAGGAGATCTCATGATGGTGGCAACTTGCTGTCAAATCATTGAGAAGAAAAAACAGTCGATTGAAATAGAGAGAGAAAGAAAACAGCAAAATGTTAACAGCTGGTGAAATTTAAGGGACGGAAATAAAGACATTTCGTGGTATTACTTAATCAGCTTTTTTGTAAGGTTAGAAAATTTCTGGATAAAAAGCTGGGGGTCATGTTCCTCCTTTCTGGGACGCCTGCGTGAGGCTCATCTCACAGATTAGCTACCACCCCCTGGGTGTCTTCCCAGCGCGTGTGTCTTCTTGAAACTTGCTCTTTTTTCTTCTTTTTAAAATCGTTGCAGAAAATCCTGTTGCACAGTGCTGACAATGCTCAGCTATTTATTTATTTTCTATTTCTCCAATTCTTTTTTGTTTTCCCCCAGGATTGGTGCCTTGGCTGGGCACACATTCAGCACTCTGGAAACACTGTTATGCTTTTTAAAAGTAAATTCTATTTTGAGCACATGCCACTTGTTAGATGAGTCACCTTGGGGACATGACTTTACCTTTTGGAGGGTATTCACTTTACCATTCCCAAAATTTACCGTGCCCATTTTGATCTCCAACTTTCCTCTCTTGGATGATTGGTGTGTACCCGGTACTCATGCTCTCTCTGAGAGTGGCCACAAGATGGCAGTGTTTCAGAACGTTGTTCTACTTGGAAGCCAGAGGTGAGTGTGGTTCAAGGGCATTGATGGCAGAAGGGTGACGTGTCTGATGCTGTATTCATCATCCGAAAGGTTTGAAACAAACTCTTAGAAGGTGTATTGGGAAAAGACAATATGAGTTGTTCTTGTGATATCCTGTGCTTAGAGCTCAACCAATTTCTTTCTTTTTTTTTTAAGGTTTTATTTGTTTTTAGAGAGAGGGGAAGGGAGGGAGAAAGAGAGAGAGAGAAACATCAATGTGTGGTTGCCTCTCACGTGGCCCTCACTGGGGACCTCGTCCGCAACCCAGGCATGTGCCCTGACTGGGAATCGAACTGGTGAACCCGAGCTCAATCCACTGAGCTACACCAGCCAGGGCTCAACCAATTTCTATAGCAGTAACCCATGGATCTGCATGAAGCATTTTCTTGTCTGTCCCAGCAATAAGATTGTCATTTTCCTGTGGATGCTTATGTTTTTATATTTTTATATATTAATGCAAAAACTTTACTTAGCATATCCCTCTACTAATACATGACCCATTAAATTTACTAATTAAAAGATGTATACTACCTAAAACTCTCTTTGTTTCATGATATCTGAACATAACCACTGATGAATATTCCTCCCACATGTGAGTATCCATAGAAATAATGTGCGTGAGTGTCTCTATTACACTGCCATTATCCTTCAGAATCAAAGAAGAAAATGTTTCTCACTTAAAACCTTTATATAGGAAATAATTTTTAATAGGTACAATTTTTAATACTGGGCCTTCACAGTCTGTGAGAAGCTAATGATTGAAATGCATGTGTCCTATATTCCTGTGACAAAGCAAACCAAGGTCATTTTTGTCCAAAGTCCAGTGCAGACTCAGTAAATCCCAGAGCAGCCTAATAGAAATAAAACTTGATGGCTCTGCAGTTATCTTTGGATGCGCTTCAAACTGAGGCTATCGATCATTGTAAATGTCTAGGAGAGTTCAGCATTGGTAACGCCAGTCCCAAAGTTTGTAAAGAGGTGAGGAGGCTGCCGTGGGACCCTCTCAGCAAGTGTGGTCTCCTTGCCCCATAAATCTGCTTGTGGGCTTGTCTCTGGTGTGGGCTCCTTGGCACGGGCCCTTCACAAATCTGCAGGTTGAGCTCGGTGTCTGGAGAAGCATCATTTGGGTTCTTTTCCTCTGACAGCCTCCTGATAAATTCTCTCTGCTAATGGACAGACACTTGAGCAACTGTGCTTAAAGGATTATCTTGTTAGAGCCTTATAACCTTTGGATTAGCCAAGGATGAACGAAGTGCAAATGTTTGTCGTTCACATGGTGAACCCCCAAACCGAATTCAGCCCCAGCTCATTTTTCAGGTCAGCTGACAGCTTGGCCTCCCGCTGTGCAAGGACACGATGTTGTGCATGGAAAAGCCCCTGCCTGGACTGGTCCCTGCGAGCCCAAATAATAGGTCTGCGTTAGAGGATAAAGTATATTTTGCTATTTCAAAATTACAGATTATGTTTTGTTTCTGGTTTTCTAAAAGTTTCAGCTATTCATTGTGGACGGTGGATGAATTGTTGCGGAGCTCATGATTTCGCCTATCAACACACAAAGTCAGTGGTTTGCCTTTGACACCAACTTTGATGTCAGGCAAGAAAATTTGCATTGACTGTAGACGAGTTTTTTCCTCTCTAAGTTGGAACACACTTTATCACCTTGTAAAGTAGTGACTAGAACTAAAGTTTTAACAACAGAGCCTATCTTTTTTAATCGTTTGTGAACTTGAAAATCAGGAAAGACCAGAATAATTTAGAAACGCTTTAAGGCAGCCATCTCTAGACTGGGTGCATAAAGTCACCACGGTTTCTAACAGCTGTTCCTATGAACATGTTAGCGAATTGCACCATCATAAATTGTGAGGGTAGAAACTGGCTGGGGCATCCTGTTTTGCCTTAAAATTGGCTCCAGTGTCTGTAAGACTGAACGATTCCAACATGTAACACTAGCTGGTGATAACTATGCTTTCAGAAAGGTTTCAAGACAACAGTTTAAGTGCAAAGACATGCTGTTTTATGGTTCCAAGAGTGTAAAATAGAAGATGGTGTAAATATTGAATGGGTCAGAGTTGCCTTCATTCGAGTGGAAATTCAACACTAAATCCCTCAACAGAGATTAGTTCAGTGTTGGAGAGTTAAGTGATTCGACCTGATTTCTACTTCCTTCAAGCCACACGTGTCCCTGCTATTGGACATGTTACCATCCCTTCTCCTCCTAGAATGCTAGCTATCTCAGATGTTTGCCCACGGAACAGCCCCACGGGTTGTCTTCGGTCCCCTTCTTTTACTCCTGATATCTAAAGAGGTAAGTCCTTGGCCTGCTCTCTTTTCAGAGCAGAAACATCACAGTGTGTGCACAGGGGCCATTTTCAGTGACTCATCCCTGCATACCTTTGCCTCTCCCTCCAACTCTGGGACTATAAGAGTGAGTGTGGCAATGTCTACAACAGAATGAAAGAGGGCTGGAAAGATATAGTGGATGGGATAACTCCAAATGGAGTTACCGGGACTATATTTCTGCATGACAGTTCATTGACTCAAGCCTTGAAGGGTGTGCAGTATTTTAAAAGACAATTTGGGAAAGTGGGCCTTTAGTCCAGAGTGGCAGTAAAAGCCTAAACAAGGAGATGAGAAAAATGTATGGCAGGTTTTGATTAATCCAGCCCGATGCATCTGGACTATAGTGTGCATGTGTCGGAAGCACAGACTATAAGAACACCTCGAGCGTTAGGTTGGGATTAGAGCAAGGATGGTGTGGTATGTCTTGCTGAGGGTTTGATTTCCAGTTGTAGGCAATATGAGCCACGGGCAGTATTTGAAAAAGGGAGTGACATAGAAGGTGCTTGAATAGTCAGTAACAAGGCAACTGCTGTGTGTAGGCACTGTGTTAGTGCTGCTCATATGTGAATACATTGCATCTTCTCAGTAATTCTGTGGAATAAGTATGATTAGCCCTGGTTAGATGGAAGCACAGAGAGGTGAGAAGTTTACTCAAGGTCACACAGCTAGAAGTGGAAGAGCCAGAACCCATTCCCAAGCACCCTGATTCCTGAAAGCAAGATTGGCAGGAGGAGAGCCCAGAGGGAAGGACATGGCACCGCAATAACAGCAAGAGACAGGGGAGACTCAGACTTGCTCAGGGTAGTGCCAGGGGCAGACGTGCAAAGGTAACCCTGGTCTTGGTAGAGAAGGGAAAGTTGGCTATTACATGTCCTGGTTACAAATCCCTCCCACGTGGTCTTAACTCCTCCCTCCCATGTTACCCAGCTTGTGCTTACCTAGGTCACTCCATGCTGCAGGAAAAGTCTCACTGGGAAAAGTCATGGGAGGGCACCACTTATCTCAGTTTACGCACGTGACATTTGTGTTAATATCTCACTTTCCCGGAAGCTACATCACCGTGTTTGGTAAAATTTCTAAGTTTATTACCATGACAACTGTGACGTATCCAGAGAGAGGCATTTGCCATTTTGTTTTAATCCAAAGGAAAGGTCTTGTATTTATTCCAGAAATTTAATGTTTTTAGAAAAGACCTAAAGATCAGAATAGAATAAAAATGACATCTTATTCATTTTGGGAAATTTTCACTCTCAACTTCCAACCATTAATTTGTAGTATGTGGTTTATTAATCGCTCAGAATAATCCAGCTGGTCTCCTTCTCACTTTCACAAGACACCTTGGCTAGAAGAGTTCTCTCTGAAGCTGGAATTTTTTATGACAGGATTTTTGCTAAGAACACTGAGTTGTAATACGAATGTGGCATCTTAATTTATTAAATATACCTTAGTGAGGGAATGGCTATCATCATAACTATATTGATAATGAGATATCCTGGATTTTAGAGGACATTTCTACTTATTAACTCTTTGGGAACCACCAGGGGAAGACAGAAAAGCCAATAATTTAAATAAATTTGATTTCAATAATTTCTATACCTTTCTTGAGTCAGCCATGTAAAAAAAAAGAAAGTGCTATGGTATTAATGTAGTTATTTCACAATGAGGTGAAAAAGAGCTGCAGTTTACCAAGCTTGTAAAAGCAAGAGTCTTAGAATGGTTCAAAGACGGCTTGGATGGGCACTCTGTCCTGGAAGTGGAGAAGAAACCTTAGGACGGGGTTTTGCAGCATGCAGCCTGGAAAGGCCTCCATGGGGCCTATTATAGTGGGAAGGTGCTACATTTATTGGGAGTCTAATGAAAGCCATGCCTATTCCAATGGCGTTACACCTAACCACTCTCTAGGAGCTGGGGATTTTTCACCTCGGAGAGACAGAGCAGTTTTCCATGATCCCACACAGGCCGCAAGTGAGAAAGC
Organism: Micronycteris hirsuta; assembly: GCA_004026765.1. NCBI lineage: Eukaryota > Metazoa > Chordata > Mammalia > Chiroptera > Phyllostomidae > Micronycteris > Micronycteris hirsuta. Next base: position 93,670 of record PVJI01003603.1, read on the forward strand.
GTGGTTCGTGATCCAAGCCTGCCTGGCTCTGTAACCAAGCCCTTCACCTCAAGTGACTTTAGACAGGAGTTACCATTAGCAGCAGCACGCACGATAAGGTCTTTAGCTGTGGCAGAGACTCCACCGATCCTTTCAACATCACTGCTTGTCAGTGACACAGAAACAAACTCAGGAGGCCAGGGGAAGCGAAGGTCGGAGTTCCAGGAGCGTTGGCATTCCCTGACTGAAATGGTGTTTATGGAACCCATAAACCTGCAGCAGTTACGACCGGTGGTCATCATGAAACACGAAACAATGGTGACCACAATGAACGGACACTCCTCGGACTTCCAGTGTACCTGTCTGCTCAATAGCTCAAAGGGAACATCATGCCGACTATGATTTACAGAAATTCTATATCAACATATTTGATACTTTTCTTGGGTTGGACATGTAAAAATAATTGTAGAGGAGCAGAAAAATTCAGAGATGCAGGAAAAAGGACCTGGAATCTTTGATTTCAGATCCTTGCCAATTAACTCATTATCTAGAACAGCTAATGTATTAGCTCCTGACTATCACATAAAGTGTTCCCATACCATAGCTCTTTGAGTAATAGCCACACGCCATGTCAGTTCTTTCTCATCTGCTCCATTAAAAAATATTTCTCTTTTTTTCCCACAAGGCGAGAGGTGGGCCAGAGAGAAGAAAAATATCCACGAGCAAAGGCAAGCAATTTTCAGTATTTTTGGATTGTTTACCTTCACAGTGCCTTCTATTTTCCTCACTCGCGGTTTCATATTACTCCAGGGATGGGATGAAGGTTAAGTTAATGTTGATAATGTTCGTGGCTGTACTGAAGAAGAAAAAGATCCAGAAGTTACTTCTACAAGAACATCGCCTGGAGCTAAGGTCCAGCCAAGAACGGAATGGTGTCATCCGGCGACACCCCTCCCTTGCTGCCCTTGCAGAAGGTACCAACCGCATAGAGCAGCGTCGCTCCAGTCACCCACCCTTCAGCTTTGATGGCCATTTCCTTTTTCCCTTATGGATATTTGCATGAAAACATCTTTGTTTCTTAAGAGTTTGTTTTTCCTCCGACAATACACGTCTGTCTTCCCTTTAAAAATAGCAATTTTTCAAGCAAAGTATGACCAGAGATATTGAAATTAAGAACAATCTGCGATGGGATAATGGTGGGCGGGGGGAGGTGGGAAGGGTTTTCAGCAACAACTATAAAGGACACATGGACAAAACCAAGAGGGGGTAGAAGCAAGGGAGGGAGGTGGTTTTGGCTGGGGTGGGGGGGAGGGGAGGGGGGTAAAGGCAGACAACTGTAACTGAACAACAATAAAATAATTAAAAAAATAAAAAAATAAAAATAGCGACTTTTGTCTCCAAGCCCTGAATGACGGGTCCACACTGCCCTGCTTGTGACAACAGAGGCCAATTGCTAGGGAAAAACGCAGCTTTGCCGTTTACACTGACTGAGGGCTTGGAGTTGAAATAAACGCGCTTTTCGTAGAGTCGGAACCTACAATATGCGTGGGCAACAATCTTGCTGCTGAATTCTGTGTTGGTGAATTGGACTTTCTCAACTTCTTCCCAAAGGGCCACTTCTAACATAGGCGGATGGTTTGGGAAGATCTTTTAAAAAGACTCCTTCCAAGATCTTGCATCTTGACACTGAATACAAAATCTTTTTAAAGGCCTCTTCAAAGGATCTTGTATCTCAACATATAATTTAAGGAGTCTTAATGCTATTGACTATAATGACAGATACATTTTGAACCCTTGCTTTAAGGTAGAGCTGTGCTAAGTGCTTAGCAAGCATTAAAATGCTGAAGCCGAATCATTAGTTAGTACAGGGGTTGGGGGTGGGTGTTTTCACTGTCTGCATTTCGCAGATGAAGAGCTCAGGCAGCAGAGTTTCACTAGCTTGCCCAAGGACATGGAGGCAGTGAAGTGGTAGAGCCGTGATCTGCTCTCAGGAATCGAACTCTGTTGGAGTAGATGGCATTAGCTGGTAAGCTGTACTACCTCTCAATCTTGATCCTATTAGTTATGCATCTTTTAAAGTCAAATTTAAAAAGGATATTTAGTTAAAGACCTAGAGAGTAAGAACTTCATTTGATAGGCAAAATTTCCCCAAAATATATATTTTTCATCACTGTGTCAATTGTAAATTAAATGAGTCTGATTTCTCTGCCTCTTCCTCATGTAAAGGCTGAGGAGTAAATCTAGAGTGTCATTTGTTTTTCTAGTAGCTTCGTTAATGTCAGTCATCAGCAAAACGGCAGTAGGAGGACTGAAGGTGACATTGGCCAACTCACAGGAAACTGATCTGCTCCGACTTGTTTCCTTCCTTCTTCTTTGCACTGACTTACTCCTTAACTAACCCATGGGACAAGGTCCACTCAATGATGACACAGAATCAAGAACTGGTGGGTAAAGAATAGGCTTTCGAGAGGAGATTTGTGCATGGGATTCCACAGGGAGACAAGTTGTTCTCCTCTGATCTTCTCTTAAGAAACATCATCCTTTTCTCTGCAGAAAAGTTAGTTCTCTCCTCAGAGAGCTGCTGCAATGAGAAAGTGTCCTTGAGTGCAGGCGGCTCTTTCATCGGGGGTGTGCTTCTGTGTGTATGTACGGTGATATAAGAATCCTTTGAAATATGGACAAGTTACATGAACTTGCAATAAACTGAGACAATAAAGAAAACTGATGTAAACAGTGTCAACTTCCATGACTTTTTAAAGGAAAAACAGAATGATGCTCTCTTGTAGTTCATATTTTTCACTAAAAAATGCCTCCGGATTAATCACAGGTATATCACTGAAGTATTTACACACATAGCTTTCAATTTGGCTGTGTTAGATCTGGTCTTTTCCCTCATTGTCCCCACCATTTCAAAGAATACCATCTATCTTAACTTTTGTGAAAACTCCTCTTAATGGAAACACAAGGAATAATTAACAGTCTCTGCAGCTTTCTTGCCAAGAGTCCCTGTTGCTCTTTCCTGCTTATATATCTGCCAGGACAGGCACTGCATACAAACAAACCTTTTCAACCCATTTTCTACCTCCTCTTCTCCATGTACCGTATCACCAGTTCAGGACTACTCATGTCCAGTAGCAAAGTTGAAATTTTTTTTTCATTATTATGATAGAGAATCAATGGACCAAATATGTTTGTTAAATGCAAGCATAATTTTGGGTTACAGGCATTTCAATGGGATTGAAATAGGTGTGTGTATAAGTGTGCATGAATGTGCTGGCTCAGAAAGCACCTGACCACCCACAGCACAGTATTGAAGGAGGTCCTCACTCTCAGGGTTGTGCAAGTACAGAGTTGACACCTGAGAGTCAGTGCTTCCTTACACATTGACCCCGGATGTCTCTCTTATCACACCCCAGTCCTGGCCTTGTGAACAGGAAGGGTGGAAGGTGGACAATTCCCGACTTAGTGTTCTGCCCCCTCGTGGATAGGGGGGCCTGTAACACACCTGGGTAAGGTCTGCAAGCTGGGTGAGATGTGGCAGGGCTCCGGCCTCTGCCAAGATATTTAAAATGAAAGAAGCTGAAGAGAGAAGTGAAATTTGTGGCGAGTGCCAAATGCTTCAGATATACCCGCAAATAAAATGTATTATAATTGTGTTATTCAAACTGAATTTTATGATTTCTAAAAATGTGTGTTCTTTGCACCCTCTGGGTGATTCTGTTTATTAATGAATTCACGTTTAAAGCTGTCAGAGGAAAGTATTCTCTCAAACCCATCAGTGTACCTTTCTGGGTGCATGCTTCCAATTGTTTGCTGATAAGGCTGGGAGTCGGCATCTGAGACCCTCCAGCTATGTGGGACTTGAGGCAAGGGGCCCCTCCGCCCTTTACCTCCTCTGCGTAGGTCCTGTATTGGAGGACACGGCTTACGGACAGTTCCGGGCAGTCACTGTGGAGACGCCAACACCCGATTCCAACCGTAGCTTGCTCCAAGCAGCTCTGCAGAGAGGCAAAGCTATGGCCAGCTCTGAGGAGAAACAACAAAAAAACTCCAAATGGAGTTTAACTTCAAGGTGCAAAAGGAGAGATTCGCCCAGAAACGGGGACCTTCCAATAAGACAGTGGCTCCCCACCAGCTCTACATTAGAAGCTCCTGGGAAACTTGAAGAAATAGCAATGCCCAAGAGCCTCCTCAGACTCATGAAGTCAGAGTCTTTGAGGTGAGTGGGAAATCTCTGCTTTTACAAAGCCTCTCCAGGTCCTTGTAACGTGCAGCTGGGTGGTGAGGTGCCTTAGGAGGAGCTGGTAGAGGGTGACCCAGTACCTTTACCAGTTTTTTGTTCTATTAGGAATCTGAGTGACCTCTGTTTAATGGAGACAAGAAGGGAAGGTTCTAAAGGGCCAGGGGAATGGAGAATTACTAAAAAATTGCCATTTCCTGGCTCAGGCTGCTTGAGGAGGCAGGAGCGTTGTTTGGGAGCGAGTGGGAAACCCATCGATTCCATCAATGAGAAATGGGTAGAGAAATAACACCAGAGTTCCCAGTTTCCTTTCAGATGCCCTAACTTCTTCCCTACAGCTGCAGTTACCTCTGAGCCCTGTGCCGACAATGTGGGAGAGCAGAGGCCAGCGAATGAGGCTCTTCTTCCCGATACCCCGAGGCAACTCCAACGATCTGACTCCCACGCAGGACCCAGTGGCTGAAGGCATGGTGGTTCCTCAATGGGAAACCAAGGCGGCTGCAGATGAGGTTGCTTATTTCCGTAGTTTAAAACTTCAACCCACCTCTCTCACTCAAGTGATGCCTAAAACAGAGACTAAGAGCAAACTAGAGGATCACATAAATTATTCTGGAAACCCATGAAGCATTTAGGTTGTACCTGAAAAAAAAAAAGGAAAAAAAATTCCAAAACAAGCATAACTGGAAACTTTCCCCATTGGTTGTTTTTTTTTTTTTAAAGATTTCTTTATTTATTTTTAGAGAGAGGGGAAGGGAGGGAGACAGAGAGGGAGAGAAACAGCAATGTATGGTTGCCTCTCACATGGCCCTCACGGGGACCTGGCCTGCAACCTAGGCATGTGCCCTGACTGGGAATCGAACCGGGATTCTTTGGTTCCCAGCCCGCGCTCAATCCGCTGAGCTACACCAGCCAGGGCTGGTTTTTTGTTTTGTATTGTCCTGTTTTAAATTCTCAGGGGACTGAATTCAAATGTCTATGGCAGGTCTCTGGTTAATATAAACGTTAGAAGCCAGATTTTTGTAAGATTCTTAGCTTCTGGAACTACAGCCAAGAATGGCGACCTAGGTGCTTTCCTTTTTTTAAAAATACTGTGTAGGTGTATTTAAAAGCAGCAGAAGAAAACCCCGCAGTAGCATAAATGCCAGCAGGTGGCCAGTTGGAGCCCTTTCCCTTGGATTCATAGATACATTTTTCTCCTTCCAGAAAATTTCTGTTCCGTATTAGGCTCTCCCCCTTTCTCACACAATTAGGTAAGATTTCCCACAAATCGAAGTCAAGTCAGCAAATGGCAGAACCATTTGCAGTGCTTGGCATGCTGTGACATGAGGGTGTGGGGCTTTCCCAGGTCAACGTACTTCTGTTGGCCGTTCCTGTCCTCCTGGCAGCCCCTTTCACCGTGACTTGCCGATAGGGTATTTGCTGGCTACCTCGCCCTGCCCAGGCGGACCTGGCCTTAAGCTCTGCCTCTGTGAGGTTGGAATCCTTCTATTTTAAAGAGCAAGAGTTCTGTGCCAGGACACCCTTGTCACAAACTGACAGTGTGAAGTATGCAATAGAAATAGGCCTTGTCTTTAATAAATCTCATTCTTTACTGTTCCTATCACCTACTTATTCTGACTCTGTGCTCATTATCAGTAAATAGAGATGCTATGGGTAGATTTGGGTCAAAATGGGAAAAAATCATAGTTGTCATTGCCTTTTGTAATCTGGTCTGTCATGAAACACACCTAAACCCGTATCTTTTCCCCTCCAAGGAAAATGCTTTGGGTGCGTGAGCACGTGCGTGTGTGTGTGTAAACCTTAGCCAATAAAGACAAAGTTTAAGGAGGAAAACCTCAAATTCTAAACTTCCAACTGTGAGAAAAGGAAAAAGGTCACTGAGTATGGCACGATATGAGTGAAGTTCAGCATTTTTCATAAGTCAGCACACATCAGAAGAAACATCTCTGTTCTGCTTCTTTCTGCCCTAATTGAGGGAATTACAATTTCTCAGTTGATTCATTTCTTTATCAATGGCAGATGTGTTCTCCCTCTTCCTTTGGAAATAGCATTTTAATTCAAAAGTCAGTTGTTTCAACTGCATTTTGCTAATGAGATGAGTCATAAGAATGAGGGGAATTGATGTGTTTTTAATTTTTTTTCAAAAGCAAACACACTGAGGCAGCCTGTAGGGCATCCACTGACCACATGTAACTCATTAGAGGTTCATTAAAGTGCTCTTAAATTGAATTTGTTTGTATAATCAGTGTTTATATTTCTCTAGTTGATGATTTATCACTTAAACTACAGTAGCACTCCTCAGAAGACACAGGCAGCCTGTGGACTGTGACTCAGACTTGCCCATGTTTTTTGTCTCGGTTTTCAGGTCACCTGGATGTGGACCATCCCATCTGCTTGGAAGTTTCCTGCTGCCTTTCCAGAAGGAAATGTCCTCCTTGTAAAGACAGATTCTGTAACATAAGCAGTTTCAAACACAGAGATTTAAGAGCAACTTGGTGGTTTACTCACTTTGTCTGAATAAGGGAACCGAAATGTCATGGTATTCTTTTATATGATGTGCTTAGCAGATTCGGGAAACCTTGGCGCTTTATAAGTTTGAAAACTGGAAAAAGTGCAGTTTGCACAGAACTATTGCAGTTTGTCAAGCAGCATCATGAATACAATTTTTGGACCCTCAAAAGCAGAGTGAGGACTGTTCTTTCTGAATGTAAATGTGCACACGAGGTTCGCAATTTTAAGAAGTTAAAAGGTTTATTCACTTAGTAACTGCAGAGCTTCTAAATAGCTAAAGCAGAGTTTGGAAAAAGCTGTGGACTGTAAGGCTGGTGTTTGGCCCGTTTTCTCACCTTTATGTAATACTTTCTGCTCGCCTGATCACAGCTGCTAATTTTAGAATTTAAAGTTCCACTAAGACATGGTAGTCACATGTCAGCACGGGTGGGGCGTGCCTTTTCCCTTCTCTTTGTTTTCACGTGGAGGGACCTCTGTTAGAGCAACGTTCCTGACCGAAAACTTGGGCCCTTCCTGCAAAGGTTATCTCTTGAATTTTTGGGAAGTCACTGGGCATGCTTATGTCTTCTTTTAAAATCAGTTTTAGAGCTGATAGTTTGATATGTATCTCCCAGACCCTGTGTTTATTCTCCACAATTTTTCACTCTGGGAAGTTATGGTACCTGATTTTTGTAACTCCCATCTTCTCTCCTTAACCCTGACTCACAAAACTATAGCAAAATGGTGTTTTCCCTTTAATCAATTCTCTTTCATCAATTGTTGGCTTGTTGTCCACTTGCTTTTCATATTTTTATGGTTGGAGGAGTATGGTAAAACTTTAAAATGCCTTTAACATTTTTAATTTTTTGAGTAACTACTGTATAGTTTTTCACAGTGGCTCTACCATTCTGTATTCCCATCAGGAGTGCACAGTCTCCCAATTACTCTACCTCCTTATTTTTATTTTATTTTAGTTTAGTTTAGTTTTCATAGTAGGCATCCTAATAAACACGAGGTGGTATCTTATCGTGGTTTCAGCTTCCATTTGCTTAATGATTAGTGATGCTGAGCATAATTTCATGTGCTCATTGGCCATCTGTATATCTTCTTTGGAGAAATTTCTATTCCATTCATTTGTCCATTTCTGATTTTTTTGCTATTGCTGTTGAGTTGTAGGAGTTTTTTGTGTATTCTGGATATTAACTCCTTATCAGATCTATGATTTACAAATATTTTCTCCTATTTGATGGGTTGCCTTTTTACTCTGTTGACTGTTTCCTTTGATGTGCAGAAGTTTTTAAATTCAATATAATCCCATTTGTTGGTTTTTCTTTTGGGGCCTGTACTTCTGGTGTCACGTCGGGAAACCATTACAAAAATCCAGTGTCATGAAGTTTTCTCCCTATGTTTTCTTCTAATACTTTTATAATTTTAGCCCTTACATTTAGGTCTCTGATCCATTTTGAATTAATTTTGTATATGGTGTAAAGCAAGGGTCCAGCTTCATCTTTTTGTTATGTGAATATCCAGTTTTCCCAGCACCATTTGTTAAAAAGACTGTCCTTTCCCCAATGAATAGTCTTGGCACCTTATCAAAAGTCTATTTGCCATATATGCAAGGGTTCTATTTGGTGCTCTCTATCCTATTCCGCAGCTCTATATGTCTGGCATCATGCCAGTACCACACCGTTTTGATTACTGTAGATTCGTAAAGTTGTGAAATCAGGAAGTGTGAGACCTCCAACTTTGTTCTTTTTCAAGATTACTTCACCTTAACATTATCTTAAAAGCAAATTCATACTAAGCGTATAGTGTTTAAATCCCTGTGATTTTTCTGCCCTACTCACCAGACACAATTTCCCACTGAAACGGCTTTTCTGGCAATAAATAACTGTAAATCTGTTGGCTATTTCAGGTAAATTGCTTCTTTGAAATTATTTTCTTGGCCTCATGGCTTCTTGGAAAGAATACTGCATTAGGAGTCAGGGGGACAGGGATTTTCAGTCTGAGTGTCACCATCAAGTGACTTAATGTGATAAAGGTTTTAGTTTCCCCCTCTAAGAAATATGAAGATTTGGCAATATGAGCCTTAGGGTCTCTTTCAGCTCCCAAAGTTCAAGCCTGGAATAGTTACAAGGATGTAAATTACAGTACAGGGAATATAGTCAATACTATCTTAATAGCTATATCTTAATAATTATGTACAGGGCCAGGTGGGTATTTGAAATATTGCGAGAATCCTCTGCAAAGTACATGATTGACTAACTACTATGCTGTACATCTGAAACTAACATAAAATAATATCGAATGCAAACTGTAATTTAAAAAAAAAGCAGATAAACCTTCAGCTATTTGCTGAAGGATTATTCCTTTTGATTTGATGTAAATGCTCTTCGTTAAATCTCTCCACTTGTCTATCATGGCTCATGTTAGACAATCTATGAAATCATCTCCTCTCCGGGGCACCACGGAATCTCAGACGTGGAGCCAGCCAGGCTCCTCGGGAGCAAAGACAAAGCGACCTTGTTTTCTCACCACTTCCTATCGAACTTCGTCTACGGAACAGCTCTTCTCAACTTGGGTAGAGGTATGGGCACCTCAGGACATTTCCTCTCTCCTAGAAATTACCAGTCTACTCTGGTTAAAAATATCACAAGATGTCATATGTTTTCTTTCTTTCTTTTTAAAAGAGGAAGATTTCATTTGTGTAAAGGATACACATATACACTTGCAAACTACACAATATATATTTTTAGGATGCAAACATATGTGATAAAATGATAAATAAATTCAAGGTACGAATAAACTAATATCCAAAATAGCACTTATCTCAGAGAGGTCAGGAAAGGAAATCAAACTGAGGGCTTTGACATGATGCCAACTGGATGATGGATACATTATTTTTCTAAGTATTGCTGTTATATTCTATAGGTACATTTATTTTTTTTTATTTTAATCAATCATCTCTTTTTTAGAGCAAATTAACTTTATTTTTTATTAAATATTTTTGAATTTTATTGTTGTTCAAGTACAGTTTTCTGCCTTTTCCCCTTACCCCTCCCAACCACCCCAGCCCTCCCCACCTCCCTCCCATTTCCACCTGCCTTGTTTTTGTCCATATGTCCTTTATAGTTGTTCCTTTAAACCCTTCACCCTTTTCTCTTATATGTACATTTAAATGTTACTTTGCTCTTATTCATTGTTTTACAAATGAATGAGACAGCAGTGTTTACATGCTCAAAAATGAGTGATTCATTTACTAAGTGAGTTCTAAACACAAAGGCGTGGTGCCGTATTTCCAATTCTACTTGAGGGTTTCTCCCCTCTTCTGGCTCAGGCCAGCCTTCCACTGGTGGCCGAACTGGGTCTAGTTGGGAAATGCTGACACTGTTACTGTTTTTTCCTCTCTTGCCAATCCCCGCCCCTTTCCCCACTCACTAGCTGCTGTTTGGAGGCCTGGAAGAAGATGAATTAGACGCAATAGTGAGGAAGATTTGACTTCCCTGGAAGAACTGTGCTGATTCCTTTTCTTGTTGCCTGCATCCTCTCTCCTGTAAGTCAGTTTGTTAGCCCACAATCCCACCCCCACCTTTAGACAGGTAGGAATCAGGCAGTCAGCCCCTTGTTTCTTAAAGTCTAGAGGATAGAGTTAGGCTATCCCCGGAATTCTCTTAAAAATCCCTTCAACTGGCTTCCAGGAAAGGGGAAACACTGGAGCACATCAGAGCACTGTCTACAAAGGAGGTCCTTGGGACTGAACTTTTCAAAAACCCAGGATGCTCTGTTTTCCGCTGCTCAGCCTAGAGGGAAGCGAAGAGGCCTGTTGCTCAGGAACCCTCTAGATTCTGGCTATTCCAAGTACAGTTCTTGAACCACAGGCAGCAGCTTCACCCAGGAGCTTATTAGGTATACAAACCTTGAGCTCCACCCCAGCCTACAGAACCTACATCATGGCAAGATCCCCAGGTGGCTTATATGTATACTAAAATTTGAGAGGCAATGGCCAAGAATTTAGAATGGATGGTGTCTACAAAATATGCATAGGAGCCTCAGCTGAGACCAGGACAAGTCCCACTTAGTGCCCTGGTACGTATACATGCACCATAAGGCCCTGAAAAACGAAACACTGAGACAGAAAACGGATGAAAAAGAAATGAAAAATGAGGCGGCACATTTTTAACCTTAATGAGGTCGCACGGAGTACGTTTTAGGGTCAGCAAGAGCTGCCGCTGCTGCTGGCAGGCACAGAAGTCCTGCTTTCAACTGCGTTGGGTTGCCTTAGATTTTCCCTCCAGCTTTTCTTAATTGCTTTTGCCCATGTCTTAATCCTCACCCCCCGGAACCCCTGATGCCAAGTCAGCAATTTGCGTTCTTTGTTTGGTTCATATGATTCAGGGACTGCTTTTTGTAAACCGGTAAACTTTTCCGTATTTCTAGTTATATTGTTAGTGGGTCTGGAGGATTCTTTCCGTTTATAGAACCCTTGTTGAAGTTGGTGGGTCTTGGAATTGTTAACTATTCAGTTATTTGTCATAGAAATATGGGGCATGTGTGTCTGTTTAATGAAAGTCAGTTAAAATAATTACAAAGAAATTCCCTGAGTTAGAATTTTTGTTGTTGGGACAAAATCAAACTGCAATTTGTCATTTGTCAGGAGGCTAGCGTGCCCGGCACACACATTCGAAGCATGCACATTTCAACATTTTGTTTCCTTTAACTTTAACTGACTTATCTGGAAAACTTTGGGCTGGACTTAATTTCTGAGCACCATCTGTTACCACTGGATTTGACCATTCTGTTTGGCTCAGGCACATAAAGCACAGTTAATTTCCCCATCGGTCGTCTGAATGCAACTATTTATATTACACTTTGTCAACTTAAACTTATTTTGATATATTAATTTATTCTTTGGCAAATAAAACCTTTCCTTGGAATTTTTAACAGTGGAAAAGTTTAAGGTAAGCAGATAAACAAACAAGGAATTTTTTCTTTTATTCTTGGTATTCCCTGCTACACGCCCATTTACCTGCCCCTCCAAGGCCTTTAACAGTTATCATAGTTTTCACTTTTTCTTCTCACTGTGGCTTCTCCCGTCACAGGACTAGCCTGAAGCAGAATTATGCAACTGTCTTTGGTAACACACCTGTTTTTAAAAGTAAGTGTTTTACTTTGGAACACTTTTAGCTTTATACAAAAGTGACAGTTCTTCACTCAGTGTCTCCTGTTGTTAACATCTGATGTACTGCGTTATATCGATCACAACTGGGAGATTAACATGGCACGTAACTGTCAACCAAACTCTGTGCTTTATTTGGGCTTCACTAGTTTTTCCACTGATCCCATTTGGGTTACGTTACTGTGTTTAGTCATTATCTCTTGTTAGTCTCCTCTGGCCTCTGATAGTTTCTTGGTTCTTTCTTCCTTTCTTTCTTTCTCTTTCTTTCTCTCTCTCTTTTTCTTTCTTTCTTTCTTTCTTTCTTTCTTTCTTTCTTTCTTTCTTTCTTTCTCTCTCTCTCTCTCTCTCTCTTTCTTTCTCCCCTTCTTTCTCTCTTTCTTTCTTTCTCTCTCTCTCTTCCTTCCTTCCTTCCTTCTTTGTCAGTTCAGGAATTTTGTAGAATACCCTTCAACTTGGGTGCGTCTGATGTTTTCTCACCATTCCAAGAGGGTTCGGAATTTGTGAGAAGACTGCTACAAAGGTGAAGTGTCCTTCTCATTCCATCACATCCAGGTATCTGATACCGACTTTAGTCATCACTGGTGAAATTAGACGCTGGGCTCAGGTCCTGGCCACCCGGTAGCCTCTCATTTTTAATGGTCACCCTCTACAGCCCACTGTGCACAGCATGACCCCCTTCTTCTTACTCGGGGAGTGGAATGATTCCCTTTCTCAACTTAACACAGGTCTCTCAGGAAAATATTTGAGAGAATTATATATAAAAAAATTTTAACATTCTTTCCTCTCTAGGAGTGCTTAGATCCCAGGTTTTTTCTCCAGTGATGGAATCACAAGAGAGAAGGCTTTGTTTCCTATTAAAATTATGTCATTCATCACAAAGTCGGATAGGCAGCTCATTGAGAATTGAATCTTTTGCTGAGCTATCAGGTGGGCCAGGGGAGGAAGGAGGAATTGGGAGGATTGTGCTCTCTTTACAGAACTTTTGACACCACTCCTTAATCTGCTAACTTCTTTTCTGAGCAGTGAGTCCTGCCCTGGACTCCCCTTCCTGTTTGTAATACTCTTTTAAAAATGCAGTAAACCATGGCCTGGGGCTGGGTCTCAGTGCAGTTGCCTTTCCATTTGAGAGAGGAACAGGCTGGGTGTGTGGGTGCAGGCAGGATTCGGTTTTCCAGCAGGACAGCTGTGCAATGTAGATGTTTGCCTTGTGTCTTTCCTTGGTGATGAGACAAGTCCTTGTTTTGACCAAGTGATGTGTTAGGTTTTGCATGTGCTGTTTTCTGAGATAGTTTCTTCCTTCTGTCCTTCCTCCCTCCCTCCCTTCCATCCTTCCTTTGCTTTTCTTTCTTCTTCTTCTTCTTCTTCTTCTCCTCCTCCTCCTCCTCCTCCTCCTCCTTCTTTATTCTTCTCTCTCTCTCTCTCTTTTGTTTAATGAGATTTCTTTCCTAAACTTCACTGTGTTTCTTAAGATTTCTACTTTGGATGCAGCTATTGCAGGTGCCTGGTGCCCCACACATACCCCTGCAGCTATTCCAGTGGTCACCTACTAGAAACACCCAGACACCTAGGTGGCTCTGTTCATCTGTCTGCCTGAGAGTGGTCTCTGGTGGAGAAGAAAGCCGAAGGTAAGACAGTGATGGCTCCACGAATGGCCCTTATCCATGAGGGGTGAGAGCTGATAGGTAATGATCCCAGCTTCCTTGTCCATTGGATGGGACGATTCCACGTTGGGCTCTACATCAGCACAGTCCGAAAGGACGTTCTGTGATGGTGCAAATATTCTGTCATTCGCCCTTTCTAGTATGCTGGTGATTAGCCACATGTGGCTATTGCCCACTTGAAATGTGGCTAGTGAAAATGAGAAACTTAATTTTGAATTTTAGTTAATTGAAATAGCCACATGTGGCTACTGGTAGCATGTTGGAAAGTGAACATGCATAGTCTCTCAGAGGGTCCAGGGCAGGACAGAACATCAGTGCCCAGTGTAGTCATGCAATTAGAATACCCCTGCTCACTGGCTTTTCTGCTTTTCTGCCTCGTATTCCCACTTCTCCAGCTTCCTAGATCACCTTCTGTAAGGGTTGGTTTTGTGTGTAAACTTGATTAGGCTGAGAGAGGCCCAGTTAGTGGTAAAACATTATTTCTGGGTGTGTCTGTGAGGGCGTTTCCAGAAGAGAGTAGCATTTAAATCGGTAACCTGAGTAAAGATCACCTTTTTCCAATGTAGGGGCATCATCCAACTTGCTGAGAGAATAGCACCCAAAGGCCAAGGAAGGGAGAATTTGCTATCTGCTTGCTCTGAGTCATCCATATCTTTTGTCCTTGGACATCTGCATTCCATTCTTCACCCTTTGGATTTGAACTGGAACTCACACCATTGTCTCAGCTGGTTCTCAGGCTTTTGGACTGGACTGGAAGTACTCCAGCAGCTTTCCCGAACTTGCAGCTTGGAGATGACAGATAATTAGATATCACATGAGCTAATCCCTCAATATAATACATCTTCTCTATATATCTCTATATATCCTATTGGTTCTCTTTCCCTGGAGAACACTGACTAGTACATCTCTCCAAAAAGCTACTGGCTTTAAAATGCTTTCCTCGGGGATTGTTTTAAGGGAACCCCAACCTAAGAAGCATTTGCCCTCAGCCTCTCCAAGTCCCCCTCTGTCTCTGCTGGCGTCTCTGACCTTCACATGCCTCTGCCGCTGGGCTCCCACAACCCAGTGGTCGAAGTACAGTAGGGGGACTTTCTCCATGCACAACATAGGCACAGACACAGGGCTGTAATGAGCGGAAACAAGCCTCGAATGCTTGTTTGCATTCTCAAAGGCCACCTTCTGAGACTCTGGTGTGCACTACAGAGGAAATACAAAAGAAATAATTGTCTTTATTTCTTCCGATCTTACAAAAACAATTGTCTTTATTCTTTCTGACTCTTGTTTTAGTATCATGGAAATGCATAGAAAACAAATACTCTATGCCCTGGGTGCTGCTGTAGGTCAGATTCAACTCTTAAAGGGAATAAAAACACAAAATGACATAGAAATGGCTATTCAAAGAAGTATCTTTTTCAAAGGCTAAAACAGTGCACTTACCAAGAAAGATGCATAGCTCTGGTTAAACTGTCCGTTTCTCAGCTCCTTCCTTGCTTGAGAGGGACGTTTGTCACAGAGCAGCACCCCCGTCCCCCAAGGAAGAAGAGCTCAGGCAGAAGCACAGGCAGAGGCAGAGCGGGCCTCAGACACTCCGCTGCTCCGCTCCACGCACCTTTGGGTGCTCCTCCAGTCTTAGGGTGCTGGGGTTGCTGCTCTGCCTGTACTCACTCCTCAGTCTGCTGGTTACTTGTGTCAACGAACAGCGGATTTGCTACAAGCAAACATTTCTAAGCCAAGGTCTACTGTGGTCGTCCTGTAAGCAGGTAGGAAGCTCCGATGACGCGAGGGGGACCTTGTATTAGACCCTGTGGACACTAACCTAGAGAAGCACTCTTCCAGAAAGGAAGGCGCTCTTTGCCACTTTAGGATGCAAAAGTGAACATAAAGACATGTTACTTTCGAATATGTTTGGGTTTTCCTGTTGTCTGCTTTTATAATTTTTTTTCCTGTTACCTTTATTCTTCATTTATTCTAATCATAAAATTGGACAGAAGAAAGCAAGGGTGACATTATTTCCAGATGACATGATTGTGTATGGAGAAAATCCTAAAGAATGTATAAACTGTAAGAATTTACAAGTGAATTTAACAAGCCTTCTAAACTATATCTATACATCATCAACAAAGAGAAATTAAAGAAGACTTTATAAGTGGAAAAGAATGGACTGGAAGATTCAATATTATTAAGACTGTTGTTATACCCAAATCGATTCTAAAATTAATGCAATAGTATTCTAAATACCAGTAGAAAATTATTTTTTTGTGTGTGTGGAAGTTGACTACAAAATTTATTTGGAACTAGATAGGGCCAAGAAAGTACAAGGTAATCTTGAAGAAGAATAAGAAAAATGGAGCACTTAAAGTAAAGCTGTGGGATTTGATTCAAGAAGAGACAAACTGACCAATCGAAGGAAAGAGTTTGAAACAGACCACAAAATATACTTTCATCTGATTTAAGGCAAATTCAACACTACACTGCAGCAAGCAAAGGGCGAGTCAGCTGGATATCCATATGGAAAAGAAATGGATCCAGACCTCTACCTCACACCATGCAAAAAGCAAATTCCAGATGGTTTGTAGTTTTACCTGTGAGAGGTAAAGCAATAAAGTTTTTAAAGGAAAAACATACAAGAACATTTTCATGACCTTGGCATGGATAAACATTTCTTTAAAAAATCCCAAAAGTATCCACCACCAAGTAAAAACTAATAAATTGGACCTTATAAATCAGAAACTTCTGTTTATGAAGGTCATCATTAAAAGGGCATTCAACCCAGAGAGTAGGAAAAGATATTTGATATCTATATATATATACATGTATGTATACATTCAGAATATACAAAAATAAAACAAATAATAAAGAAAAAACAGACAAACAGAGAAATGGGGAAGAGATATCACAGAAGAAGATATCTGAATGGACAATAAGCATATGAAAAGGTGGTCAACCTCATTAGTTATTGAGAAATGCAAAATAAAGCTACAGTGAGGTGTGGGAGCACACCTGTCAGAATAGTTAAAATGAAAATCCCAAATGTTGTCAGCATGGTGCAACCGGGCTCCTTATATGCAGCTGTGGGGAGTGCGAATGGGTAACGCTTTTGGCATCTACTAATCTATCTACTAATCTAAGCATATACATGCAATGTGACGAGAATTTAACTCCTAGATACATACCCAGCAAACAAGTACATATATATTCACCATGGATATGATCAAAAGTGTTCAGTGGCACTATTCAAAATAGCCCGAAATTACCTAACTGCCTGTCCACAGTAAAATGGATAAATACATTGTGATGTATTCACATAATGGAATACTTTGCAACTATGAAAATGAATAATCTATAACTACATGACAGGATATGTATGAGTCTTACAAATACGACGTTGAGTAAAAGAAGCGAGAGACAAAACAATGTACGACGTAATTCCATTGATGTAAAGCGCCGATCAGGCAAAGCACCGTCCGCAGAGGGGTCACCCACCTCGAGGCACGGCGAGTGACTGGGATGAGCATGTAGCGGGGCGGGTGGGGGGGGGCTGTTCTTTTTCTTGGGTCCTAGTTGATGGGGGTTGGTTCTTCTTGCGAAAATTTCTTGAGCTCTAAACTTATGTGTAGTATGTACAATACCACAATAAAAATGCCAGGCAAAATATGCTAGATATTCCTTTTAATGGAAGGGTACTTTTTTCATATTTTCTCAGATAGTTTCAAAGACACTTCTCTGAGGATAATCTGGACTCTTTTGATCCATGCCATCCCTTCTTCTTCCTCCCTTCTGGTTATTTTTATAACGGAGGTGAGTGAGAAGCAGCAGGAGAAAGAGAGAAACTCCATTCACTAAGGTGTTCCTTTAAAAAAACCTTTAAAAAAGAAATCAATAAAATATTCCAAACAAAAGTGTTAATAATATAGAAACCTACAGTACTTTCTTTGTGCACAACCCCTAACTGATATGACCACTGGCTCCAGGAATATGGAAACTTTGTGTGTGGAATGTTGGAAGTTTATGGAGTCTCATCCTTTGTCAGGGATAAGACATTAGGTGATGCTAAGGCTTTTGGTACTGCAGGAGATGGAAACAGCGCAGCATTCACTGTGAGAGTCCACACCCTCTGTGCATATTTCAGTTAGGTTTTCTCAGAAATGTTAAATGGAGGGATGTGTTTTCTTTAAATCCGTGGAGGAACTGAACCCTGAAATTATTCAAAACCTTGCTTCTGCCAGAGATTTAAAGCTGACAGAAGAATCTATTTTATCTCTTTTGTTGAGATCAATGGCGCATATTAATTTGATATTTTATTCTCTCAATGTCCACTTGCAAGATATTTCAAGAAAAATAAATAATACATTGTATACATGGCTAGAATTCTTCATAAGAAAATACTGTTTTTTCTTTCTTCCTCCATTCCCCTCTTCCTTTTTCTGTTTCTCTTTCTCTTTCTTATAGCCCCATGACTGGAGGCAGAAAATAAACTCCTTGCCTCCTATCCAATAGGTTTTCTTTCATTCGAACACTTATTGTTCCCTTCACAATAGAATATTGGGTAAATTTTGTTTTACCCTACCCCATACTCGTTACTGAATTTTCCTACAGTATCTTGCCATCTATTTAGTCCAATTCCAGTTTAGCTTTGGACTAATCTTTTCTCACTATCTGCGCTTTAATCATGTAAAACTGCTTGGCGTGCCCCAACCTGCTCAGCTTCCCATGTCCCTGACCTTTGCTTCTGGTGTTTCCTTCCTTTGCTGAGAATGGCTCCCTGCGTCTCTGCTCCCAGTCACTTGCCACAGGTAGATTCTTTCTTCAGGGCCCAATTCATATTCTGAGGGACTTTCCTCATGGTGTTCTCTCCAGTTTTGCCCTATCTCATTTTAGTACATTCTTAATGCATTTACTAACTCAGCCTGTGTTTAGATTAATTGTACATTTTTTATAAGTTTATCCCATGATGAAATTACAGTCTGTTATTGATGATAATTAGTACCCAGCATGGTGTCTTGCACATAACAGGTGTCTCAAATATATTTATTGCTGCCATTTACTGACTTATTCAAGACATTTATATTAATAAGGGTGTGCTATTATTATCCTCAAAGCTGTAACCATTTGAGGAAATAATACAATTGAGGTGGCTTCTCAGATGTCTGGTAAATGGATTCTGAACCAGAATATGTTGGAATTAATGTGGCTGAAGCAAAAAAGCAGTTCAGCCTTGACTCTGATAATGTATTTGAATTACAAAATTTCTGACACCAGAAAACACACATCAGTAATTCAGGCAAATAAGAGAGGAATGGCTAACCCAAATAATAGGCTAATAAAATAAATTACATTATGTCACTATCAAGTACATACAACTACTAAATCTAAGTATATGTACTTCTGGCAACTAAATTATTTTAGTAACTTCTGCCTATAAAGATTATTATTTATAATGAGTATATATTTTTATGTGAAAAGAGTGCTTATTGAATACTTTAAAGAAGTTTGTTATCATAAACAGGTGAAACAAGACCCTACCTAATTCTTGCTTATATATAAATTTGTTTCAATACCCTTTTCCATGGTTGAATCATAAGTAAACTTATCCCAAGTCATAAATTCCAAATTAACAGCATGTGAATTAATGAAGATTTTGCCAAGAGCACTTCAGAGTTTGCATACAAACTGAAATCGAGTCACACATCGTAACTCAAAATCAGCAACACTCACTTTTGAAAATGTTTCCACTAAAAAAAGAATAAATATGCTATTCTATTGAATGACTAATTATTGCCTCAAGTAAAAGTACTATGCTGCTCTAAAATACTGTAGACTACATTTATAAAAATAACTATTTATTGGCCCAAGGTGCCATTATTTCTGCTTTGGGTAGAGTAAATCGAAGGAATCAACTCATGAATTTTGCACAGGTTTGATGTCCATAAACTTTCTTGAACTCTTGTTTTATCTAACCCTCAAAGTTTCTTACTTTTAAGTCTTGTTTATTGTCAGCAAAATGTGACTTCTTTGCTTCAAAATAAATAGGCTATAAAAAGTCTCATAAGTCATCTTGGGATTTAGAAAACTCTTACCAAACAAAAATCGTAAAGGATTCAGTGTCCCTGATTCAGAAACATAAGGATTGAATTTCCCTTAGCATACACATGAGCTTGAAAGTTAAGGGTGAAAGTGGTAGGCCAATGGCACTTGAGGTTTTGTGGGAACCAAGACCTTCGGAAAGGCACTCAAGATGTTTTTCTATATCCTCAGATTCAACCAGGTTTTCCAAGTCAGAGGGAGCTCCTTGCAATTACAAAGGAAGCGTGCATTGCGCGTAGCTGGAAGTGCTTCCGCGGAGGTTGTATAAGCCTTGTGAACACCGAGGGCATATAGCACATTCTGTAGTGAAGATAATTTGCTTTCTTTTAATAAAGATAACAACGTGTATCACTTATTGCCTTTTATCTCCAAGATGAAAGAGCTTAATCTCAACTCTTACAAGCATAACAAAGTCATAACCCCTTGTAAGTAAACTTAATGGAAGTAATATGTATCACTAATTTACATAATTTTGTGGGTTGTCATCTATACTTTTCTCTTTTGAAGAAGGAGCATGTATAATATAAAGCCTCCAACTTTTCCAGAGCCCAGGCATAACCTAAGTCTGTGATTGTGTGTGTGTGTGTGTGTATGATATTGAGACAACTTTTGGTAAGGGACAAGGGAATAATCACATTTTTAGTCATTCTCAATGTATCCTTGAGTTGATGGAAAAAATCATCTAACTCAGCCAATGATAATTATTTTTTATTTAACTATTGAAGATTTTACAATCTTTGGAATCAGCAGGGTGGTTTCTTCACTGCTGGGAAAGGGAAAATGCTAAGTCCATTTCTTAGCTTTATGATGAGATCGTTTATTTAAATGAAACCTTTAATATGGTGGTAGTTCACAGTTACTTTGGCTCTGTAAACTTTGCTTGCAAGTTGATATTTGGTTTGGTATGAACTCATTTAAAGGTTGCATTTAAAAAGATCTTTGTGATCCGGCATGGCATATAGTTAACCTGTTAGGGCACCTTGTAGACAAAAGAGCAACTTGTGAGCGCTGCCTGGTGACTCCTGGATGTCAGTGGCCGAGACCCAGAAACACTTACTCTTTCCAAGTGAAATAAGATGCTCCGATATTGCTTCTTGGTTGGAAACAGCTAACAGGTGGTTAACTTGATGGCTACAGGGTGAGAAAGTGTTGCTCTATAACACCTAAATGAGCTGTTCTAATTGAAATTTTCTTTCTCATAGGAAATTAAACTGAAAGATGAAATGTTCTCTTCAAGAGGATTTCTTTGTTTTTTGATGGGCTAAGTGAGATCATTTTTTTAAAAAAAGCTTCTTAATGAAATTATTACAGCTTTAAGCCCTTTGGAAAACAGGAAAAAATTACCTTGGGGATCTGGACAGAGGCAGGAGATGTTTTAACACAAGATGTTTCTGTATCGCTTTCAGTATAACTAGGTGAATGAGGTTATACTGAGATTAAAAAGCACCCCTGAGTCTCAGTGGTTTAAAGTATATCCTCTCCATTGAGCAAAGTCTGGGGATTCTCCATGTGCCCCGAAGGAGAGAGCTAGGACAATGAGAAGCCCCAATGGTTATCACATTATTTTGTGTACTTACAATTCATTGCAACCAATTTTACTTAAGGTTTCTATTCATCTGTGTACCTCTCGAGAATGTGTTATTACCAGCAGTGAGAGATTTGGGGCCCATGGAGAGCACGTATTGCTTCTTCATACCGCGGGTAAGGAATCACAGCTTGTCATAAATTAATGGAGTAAGTGATGAGAGGAAACCATACTCATACCTGGAAAGGCTCCACTTCATTTTGTTACTTAGGCGCTTGTCTGAGTACACTGACATTTCCTTCAAAGAGGAGAAATGGTCTATGGGCAAGTTTAGAGCTTCCATGTTGAGATGGATTTTGTGATATAGGTTAAAATGAAAGTTGCAGCAATGACAATCATTTTACTGAATGAAGAGAGTACTACTCTAGTGCCCATGAAATTATTTATGATTAGACATTACCATAGGAAGTATTGATTTACTTTAAATATTTTTCACTTATTTTTATAAGGTTTATTTTATTCTCATTCATGAGAGAGGAAGGGAGAGAGGGAGAGAAACATTGATATGAGAGAGAAACATCCATCGGCTGCCTCCTACATGCCCCCCAACTGGGGATTGGACCCACAACCAGGGCATGTGCCCTGACTAAGAATCTAACTGGCAACCTTTTGGTTACAGAACACCATTTCAACCAATGGAGTTATGCTGGCCAGGTAAATTTCACTTAATATTAAAACTTAAATTATTAAAACTTTGTTTAAATAAATTTTTGAAATTTAAACTTTAATTTTATTTAATTTTAACTTGACCAGCTCCAGAGTTTTGTGATATCTTTTTTTAAATTTATTGATTTTTAGCAAGAGAGAGGAGTAGGGAGAGGAGGGGAGAGAGAAGGAGTTGGAGAGGGGGAGAGAGAGAGAAGCATAGGGGCAGAGACAGAGACATGGATTGGTTGTTCCACTTATTTATACATTTATTGGTTAATTCTTATATGTGCCCTGGCCAGGGATCAAACCGACAACCTTGGTGTATAGGGACAATGCTCTAACCAACTGATTACCTGGCCAGGTTTAGTTGTGTGATGTCTTCTTTTGCCTTACTTGATGTCTATTTCATCTTTCTGTTCCCCTACCAATTGACTTAAAGGTAAGCCTTTCAAAGTAAATGTCACAGTCACTAGTGGGCATACAATCAATTTCATAGGTTATAACTAGATTATTTTTTTAAAAATAGAATAAAATAAAAACATATTAGGATTTATTACATGTAGTAAAGTTATTGTTGAATGAAACTTCTGTATGGTAAATCATGCAATGTCTTTGTGTATATATTTCTGTGTCTGGGTTGTGATGTGTGTGGGCCACTGACAAATTGAAAAAATGGAGTAAAAACTTATCTTATTCACGAGGAGATTTGAATTACAATCTGAGAAATCAATTTGAACTTGTGGTGAGGAACTAGAACAATAGAAGAAAACATTTTTTTTTGTCATGATGTATTCTAACCTCTAATTATAAGTTGTAAGTATGAAAGACAGATATAAGGTGAAGCACAGTCAGTGCAGTCATATCCACAGTTCTAGAAAATTTCTGGAGCAGAGAACAGTTAACATATTCTAGAACCATGGTTCTGCTTGCACATTTATTCTGGAATCTAATTAAGTTGGATCAGAAGCAGGCAAGTTATAGTGTACCCTCAGTTTGTTTACAGTTCAAACACTGAAATAGAACATGCTTTCATTTACTATAATTAAGACAAATAATTTCCGAGATTGTATAATTGAACCACTAAGGTCCAAGTCAGGGAGAAGGGCAGTGTGCATGTGCTTCAGGCTAAACTTGTGTTCACAAGGCACCTGTGTGCTTCCCTGGTGAGGAGAGCTCAACTCAGTGGCAATCCACAAATGTGCTTCAGTGTGGAAGCCCCTTTCCCAAATGTAAGTTCTCTCAGTGTCCTTGCAGGAAATACATGGAGCCCTCAGAAAGGGTTGACTGGGGAGAGATTAATGTGGGGGATATTTGCAAGATGTGGAAAGAGTGACAGTAAATGAATAAGGCATGATGACGTTCCCCAGAAACAAGGGAAAACGGTACATGGCAGGAAGAGGCAAGGGGAAGCGCAGGTTGTTAGATTGGAAAGAGCTTTGGGTGTTGAGTAGGCTCAACTTGGCAGGAGCACTGGCTTTAAGTAAAAAATACACTCTTGACAAGCCACTGCCTTGGAAGGTGGGAGCCAGAGGAATAAGCACGCCGATATCTCTGATCTCTGGCTCTGTGATCTTGTGCTAATGCCCCACCTTGACCGAACCATTAAGAAACCAAAGCCCAAGAGGGCCATATTGCTGCATTACACAGGGTTGGACACAAAAACACACAACAGGGTGGAGATGGGTAGAGAATATATAGAAAGGGCAAACAGGGGCCATCCAACAGAGCCCTTGTTATATGGAAACCTAATGTTCTCATTTATGATCTGAAACTCCTGATTTTCTTCAACTACGTGTTTATTCTGAATGTTAAATTATTGTTTACTTCTATTGGGGATAACTAAATAAAAAGAGAAGGTGAGGCTGGGATAGGCAAGGTGGTTAAAGCTCAAGTTAGAACTAGAGTTGAGGTTTTACCATGATATGAAATGATGATAGGATATGAGAAAGGCAGCTGAAGGGAAAGGAGCCATGGCCTTACTGCTGTTGCCCCAGGAGGAGGGAGCAGAGGAACATTGTCCAGGGTATGTCCTGGAACAAAGCCACGCTAAGATGAAGGCTCAGTGCTGTGCTTCTGGGAGGAGGGAGCTGAAGCTAATAAAAGGTGGCCTCTATTATAGGTGTCAGGCTATGCGGTATAGCCGTTCTAGGAGCAACTAGAGCTATGTGTATTGGGGAACTTTAAAAATACACGCCCAACAACTCTTTGAAAGCTAACTTACATCATTCAATGATTTTTCCGTTTCAAGTATCTGAGTTTCCTCTGAATGGGACATAGCAAATTGTGTCAAGAGTTGAGTGTCATGGAATTAGGAAGGTTTGATCCTAGCATGAGCAAATCAAAGAAAAAACAATGCTTTGTCATTTATGTTATTGCCATAAAGCCAGACAAATTTGCTAGCAAAAATTTGAAAGCTTAGGAGAAAAGGAATCTCCCAAACGTATAAAAAGCAGAGAACAGTTACTAGAAATGTTATCATTATTAGGTGAAGGTGGATAAAGCCCCATGAACACTCTCTTATTGCCATACTCACGTTGAATTTTAGTAATTTTAAAACATGTTGACCAATACTTTGATTGCATTCATGACTTTGCTCTTCTTTTGTCATCTGGCATAAAAGCTCTTACATTTCTCCATGTGAGTGCGAGTACTTCAACATGGCTGTTTCAAGAGCTTTGTAGTGTGAGGGTCTTCACTTTGAGGCCTTAACTGAATAATTAACCCTAAGAAAGGATGAGAAGTCACCCTATTAAAAGATGGATTTTAATGATTCTGATGAATTTTACTGATCGCATTCATCTTTATGAAATTAAAATATTGGCATATTTATGACTTTATGATATCTGTGAAGAGATGCTATTGCTTTGTCTTGAGGTTTGATGTAGTCTATAAGAAATAATAAATTTATAACAGCCAAATAAAATTCTTAGAAAAAAAGAAATTATAAATTTGTATTCATAGGTTCTGTAAGGCTTTCATCTTTGCTCAAAGATGCTTTAACTAGTAGAGGTCATTATTATTGAGGACATAGAGTCTGAAAAGACAGAATGTCAGATGGGTAGCATTGTGTAGGAACTCCAGTCTCAGAGTTTGAGAAGTCTTTAATAATTGATTGCATGTCTGCCTCTTTGTTTCACAGTGATTCCCAAAAGGACTGACCTGAGACAAAAGTGTGAACTGGACTTTTGTTCCAAGAACCCACATGCTTACTTGGCATTCACACTCACTCTGCAGATTCACTTAACATTTAGGTGATTTCATTGCTTGTTTATTGAACACTTGCTACCCACAAGTCATGGTGGCATGTGGGTGGGAAATAAGTAATATGCCACTAAAATTGCCTTGGAACTGAGAAGTAATCCTGCTCATTCAAGTAACCCATCAAAATTTCAATGGTGCCTCATTGCCCATAGCATATAATGTTTATATATTATTTTGCTGTCCAAATGCCTTTTCACTCTCTTCCTAGCCTGGGTCTTTTAATGTGGTCTTACATATTTCACTTTATTCTCCTTCTTCCCCATCCCTCAGGTCTCGATTGCCTTATTTTCATATATATTTTTTTAGTTTTGATTTTAAATTTATGTCTATCTATCCATCCACCTGCCCATATAAAATTATGTATAGTTATGACAGTGTAAAAATGGATTTTGAAAAAAGATTTTATTTATTTATTTTTAGAGACAGAGGGGAAGGGATAGAAAGAGAAGGAGAGGAAAATCGATGTGTGTGAGAGAAACATTGCCTGCAGCCCAGGCACATGCCCTGGCTGGGAATGGAACCTGGACGGGTGACCCTTTGCTTTGCAGGACAATGCCCAACCCACTGAGCCACGCTGGTCAGGGCTGCAAAATGGATTATTTAAAAAAACACATTATTGTACTTAAGCCATTTTTAAATAGCTATGTCTGTGCTCAACTTGAGGACAGGAATTTTGTTATTGCAGTTTTGTACCCAGAGCCTGGCACATAATAAATGTTCCCCCCAAATGGCTGAATAAATAAAACAAGTAATGGTGATGATAGAAACGCTCATATAATCACACTACAGATTGGTATGTTGTGTACATGCCATTGAATGGCATGAGCCAAACATTACAGAACATTACAGATTCGGAACTGAGTTATTAAGTTGAGAAACTCAGGGAAAATTTTTAAAAAGGGGCAAATATTGAGATAGTTTTGGACTATCAGGACTTTGATAGATGGCGATGAGGAAAAGAAAAGGCTTTTTTCTTTGATCTTTCCCCACTTTTATTTTCCTCTTACTTACAAAATCCTAATGCAGAGAAGGCAAGGTAAATCCATCTCCCATGCCAGGAGCATGGTGTTGAGAAGGATGCTGAGGTTCGATCCGGGCAGGGCAGAATTGTCTTTGGAGATGCTGAGCAATTGACACAAATCAGCTCACACTTACATCACAGAATTTAATAACACCTTTCAAAGAGTAGAAATAGCCTTTGGATTACATTATGTAATGTAAGGAGTGGCGGGGAGGTTCTGAGGGAAAATACCTCCATTTGTGATCTCTCGATTCTACCCTGACAATTTATTTCTTTTTGTTAAAGTTTTACTATTTTTGAAGAGGAATTCTGATGGCCAAGTTACCCCACCTGTGATTTCAGGGCCAGAATAATATACCAGCACTACCTAGGTAAAGTGATAACCCCCAGGGTGTGCTGTATGCACTTTTATATATCTTGGGGTTCTGAATTCAGTGATTATACATAATTATGGGTACTCATAGCCACCTCTTTGATTCTATGATCCGTGATAGATTGCCTATTAAACTGGTGTTTCCTTCAAACGGTTTGGCTGAGGTGCGGGCAGGAGGGCAGGCGGTGTGCCAACTCTGCAGCTCTCCTGAGGGGAAGCCGCCTTGCCCTCACCAGCACCGAGACTCATCGTGTGTCCAGACTGTCATAATATTTATTCACAACAGCTGGTCTGTGGCAGAGGCTGAGGTCTGGATCTTCATTCAAATGAGATCCCTGACTTGGTTTATTTGCACTAGTCCAGAAGAAGAAAAATCTTTATACAAAATGACATCTGGGAAGAGAAGCACTTGCTTTTCAAAACACTAATGGCATCATAAATTCATGAGTTTCTAGGATGGCTGCCGATGTCTAAATAAAAATAATACAAAGAGAGAAGATTGAAAAGTAAAATGGATTTACAGGGCATTGTACTCTGGCTTCTCCAGTGTCTCCTTCAAAAAAACCTGACCTGACTACTGATTTCCTCTTTAGTCAAGCAGGGGCAGAGGAAAAGGGGTAGCGCAGTGAATCTAATGCTGAGTATCAGCCACCAAACGGCCATGGCCATGGCCATCAATGAAGCAGTCCAGACTTGGGAAGCAGCTGGCTGGACAGTGAGGGTTGGGGGGGGACATCTTTTATCTAAAGTAGTTTCCGGGGTGCTGCCTACTGCAGAAGGAGGCTCCTTTGTAGACCGAGTTCTGCTATGAGGGTGTCTGGGAATGCACCCGCGGTGTCCACTCCAGGCCACTGATGCCCGAAGTGCTGCAAAAGCCACAGTCTTTCCTGTCCTGCCAAACTTCATTTCTCAGCCACTCAGCTGCTTTTTATCCCAGAGTAAGAGGGGAAGTGGGTCACAGGGAGAACCAGAGTCTTTTGAAATAATTTCAAGCGCCAAAGATCCTTTTTTTCCTTCTCTAGCTAGCACTTTTAGGCAAAAGCTATATCGTGATGCTAATTGACACACTTTTCTTTCTCATGTTTTATTATCCCTGACCCTCTTTTAAGTCAGCCAGAGACCTCCATTCCACAGGGAGGATTATGATTGTTAGAGCAGAAATGCACCAAGAAGAGTGAATAGCTTTAAAATAGCCTCTTAAATTTCAGAGACAATAGTTGAGAAAGAAAAGCAAA